>JARFOC010079978.1:0-14888 GCA_031763485.1 Osmoderma eremita
CGTGGAACAGCGCGCTCATGTACTCTATGGCCGTGCCAGAGGTGGGCTTACGTTATACGCTCAAAGTTGGTGAAAAACAAGTTTTCTTGCTATAAATCGAAAACTAACTTATTCCTATGATGATAAAGCACCGTTTTAGCCAAGAAAAATAAATTGATTTTTTTAAAATTCTACTGTGGCCTTACCCCTTAAGACATTCGTCGAAATCATGCACTTTTAACAAAGCATTTTAAAGCAACATAACCTCAAATTATTATTTATCAATTTGTGCTAAACACTACCAACAATGACATTACTAATTACGCAGTGCTATAAAACACAAAGCCTACTCTAATTTTAAATGCAATTGATCTCACAGTAGATAGACGTTTTTTTATGGCATAAATTGGCAATACAATTCTTCCTAAATTACTGTTACCAGATTAGGTGATTGTCAACACGGAAGACTGACAGATTCATAATGGATTTGATTGAAATCAGATGATTTTACTAAGAAGCGAGTCTTTCAAAACTGTCTGCGTACTTTTAGTTCTCACCTTTAATTAAAGTCTTTGATATATACTCAAGTTTAAATTTCCCGCGAATATTTGAAAATTGCGGTTCGATTTATTAGCGACTGCCGGTTTGTTGCTAATTTTAACAACTGCAAATATTTAATATATTCATATATTACGATATTTTCCAAATAATTTAATTTATTAAAACAATCAGATTGAACATAAAATGTAAAATATCACTTAAATTAGAACTTTTCTAAATATCGCAACAAAAAGGAACATTAAAGGTTAACTTATAACTAAAGAAGCGAATTTTGTGCTGTGCGTCAAGAGCGTAGTTATGTCCAAACAGTCCAAAACCGGGACGAAAAATAATGTATTGAATGAATCAATTTATCTATGGTAGACAGTAATAACGACCATTTCTCACTAAAAATGTTTATATATAACGCACAAACGGCGTGCTAGTTATATTGGCAGATTGGTTTTCGTTAAAAAATAATTTTTATAAATAGAAATAAACGTGAGTGAGTTAAGTTAAAAAGAAGGTAAAAAGTACGTAATTTTAGACGTCTGAAATATTTTAACTAAGGGATAAAATGTAATTTTAATTTGCAATATTGGTTGCATAATTAAACGGAGGAGTCACCTAATGTTTAGTTCTATTTTACCACCTCGTACATCTAAATATATTTAATATGCGTCTGTAAAACTAGTTCCCATATAAAGTTATTAGTATATTAATTCATTGAATTATTTGAGGAAAAAGATTTTTTTTTCGAAATTGTACACATAAATATTGTATTATCGCTTACTATTGTAAGTATCAAAAATTTAACTGGTGGAATTTTATTTTTATATCTAAATTGTTTTTTTATATACATACATATGAAAACCTTGCTGTAAAAAATATATACATAATATATTGATAATATAGCCACCGAGTGGATGACACAGTGAAATATAACAATCACTATCGTAATCTTGTTTCATTTCAAACAGTTTCAAATCATACCGCTTCATTCACCAAATTTTTAGGCAAAATTTTAAGCTTCGTACAGGTGACAATTATAAGCGAATTTTGGGCTGCACGTCATGGGCGTAGTTATGACGCAGTCTGCAAATGTGCTCCATTCTCAATAATGATTTTTCCAGTGTTCGAGAACTCGAACAGTTCGTACGCTTTAAAAGCACGGCCATCATTAATAAATATTGTATTTTATACCACGATATTCAAAAAAATACGTAGATTTTAATAATTGTAAAATAAAATATGCATCCATTAAAATTTCTTTCCGTGCGGCGTAATAACAGATAATTAAATTTTTTGTATATCCATCCGTAACCAAGACTACCCAGATAGACCCTATAAAATTCGCCTTTTATGTCTAACTATTTTATTGATCATTTACATTGCATTCATTACCATTTTCACTATGTTATAATTTATATTGAAAAAAAAATATCTAACAGCAGTTTTTATTGTGTTAATCGTAAAAATTCCTTCCTATTTTCAAATGCGATTAACCAATAATAAATAACTTGTAACACATACAATTTAATACCATTATCAACTAAAGAGAAATAAAATAGACCAAACTAAAAGCTTCGTTCACAGTCAGGCATTGATTTCCTCGAGCATCTGTTTGAATTCCACTTCGGTTTGCGTCTCCATATGTGCCATGTCTCTGCAGCTCAACGGCAACTTAGAAGAGTGCGACGACATCATAGTTTGACTCTCGACCGATCGCAGCATATCGTCGAAAACAGTTTGCGTGTGGGAATTCATAAAAGCGAGATCGTTCAGGAGTAAGTTGTCACAAGTCTGGGTGTACGTGTTCGAGCAATAATCGTTGTTCAACATCGACATAAAATCCGTTTGGGCTTCCGCATTGCAGTTGAAGTAGTTCTCCAAATCGAAAGCGTCCATATCCTCGTTGAAACTCGTTTGGGAACTCGAATGCATAAATTCGAATTCGTTCAAATCGGTGGCAACGCCTGCATTCTGTTGTGGCATATACAATAGCTCGTGGGGAATTATATTCATCGTCTGTGTTCCCGAACTATTCCTTTCAGCGTTGTCATTTTCCAAATTAAAATCGTAATTAAATAAGGTGTTGCAAGATTTCGTTGTTGAATCGACACGTTTAGTCTGAGTCTTTATACTCTTACGATCATCATCTAACTTGCCTACGGACGATTTCTTGGCAATATAATCACCAATCGTTTGCGATTCCGCAGATAAATGTTGCTTATTCAAAGTTTGAGTCTCCTGCGAATTATTTACTGAATTCCTCTTCGCCAATTTCGGTTTCTCAGTCCAAATATCGGTCTGGCTTCCTTTCTCACACTTCAGTAAATTTGCTACATTCACGTTAATAACTTGCAAACTTGCCGAAGTTTTTGGTAGAGCGAACATATTCCTTTTGGTTTTCTCAGATATATTCCCAATACTATTTGATTTTGAAATTGACCTGACATTTGTTTTATACTGTGTCTTATCAAGGATCGCATGCTTCTTCCTGCGACCATGTGTCAACAGCGACTCGTAAGAGGAATATGATGCATTGCACTCGCAACAAGTAAATTTCGCATTACAATATTCGATATGACTATTTTTAGCTGCCTGCGTCGAGAATCTTGTACTACAGGTGTCACACCCAAATGACTTATCACTATGCACTTTCAAGTAGTGTTGTTTCAGCAATTTCAATGATTTAAAACTCTTTGCGTTGTTGTAAGAACAAGACACCTCCGGGCAATAATACTCTCGAATAGTGTTGCACGACACCAATAGATTTTCTTTCTTGTGCGTCTTGGCTAGGTGCAAGTTTAAATTGGACTCCGACATAAAGATGCTGGTACAACCATCTTCCGTACAATGCACTGTGGAATTCACGGTGGATAATTCGTCGATCGTCGGGTAAATTTTTTGTACGGATTCCATTGTTTATATCGTTATAATGAATTTGGGTTTACGAAGGTTGAGCTTCACCTGTGTCCGTTAATTTTAGTATTGCTGTATTGAAAATTAGCAATTTTAAATTTGCAAATTTGATTTTTTTGTTGTAATTAGAAACGAAAACTAGATGTTGTTTGACATTTGAAAATCGCCATGGTTGTTGCTGCAGACAAATATGATTAAAGATCCCTAATTGTAGCAAATTGTCTGCTGTTCATTTCAGAGATTTTTATTACAAAAGTATGTATTCGCGATTTCATATAAAAGTATTGATAAATAATGTATTAAATATGATTTAAATTTTAAATTGATGATTTAATCTGGTTTATAGGGATTTTTATTATTGTATTAGTGCCATCTACCCACCCTAATCTACTACCTGTCGTTCAGTCTTAGTCAGCCACCATCAGATGGCATGACGCTACCTGACTTGTATCACCTGAGCTTGGGCTGATTAATTAAGCACAATACAATCGTTTACGAATATGTTGTGAACGATGTGTTTAGTCCGTGTGGTTTAGTTGGCCGCGGTATATTCACACCGGCAGAGGTGAGAATGTGCAAACGCGCGTCGATCGTATTAGCAATAGCACAATCGCTATCTTTGCATAGGACGACGCCGCACTATTAACAAGAATGAAGGGTAACAATAACAGCGCAAACAATATCAAATATGAGAAGATCCCGCAACATTCCAACTCTAAAGCGGACAGAAATCCAACCGGACATCTCTTGAATTCGGTAAGTACAAAAGTACATTCAGTTGAATGATGTCGTATAGCGAAAACTAACTCTTGTAGTGTGGAGGTGGTCGTCTTGTTTCTTTTTTTCCGACTTTAAAATAGAAACAGATCGATAACTGACCGCATTGTGTGTTTGTATGGGTTGAATATGTGTGTGAGAAGGGAAGCAGTGTGAAAAGAATATCTTAAATTGGAACGTTACTGGCCAAGAGGGCCGCAGTGAAGTCCAAATTTTATTATTCTCAGAGTATATCCCGAGGAACACATGCTTTCAATAGGATCAGGTGTAGAAGGCGCTAGTTATTGATTTATTGCCGTATGATGGTGTGATAGGTAGAAGTGTTAATACGAGATTCTTAATGTTTATTATTATATCCATACGAAATATACAGCAAATACAGAAAGGATTAGATAAAAATTAGAATATAAAATATAAACTTTTAAGTTAATGACATGAGCTTAAAACATTCCCATGTTGCATACAAGAAATCAATAAAATTTAATAAATATCCGTCCCTAAGACACACTTTATATTTAATTACTATATCTACTCACTCATTTTGTATTATGTGCTTTTATAGCACAATTTATCATTTTCCATTTTACATTTACGGATCGAACTAAATCATCAAAGATATCCTTGCAAAAACGCTTATAATATGCAAGTTTATTTTAAAAGTGTCAAGGTTCCTATTAGCGCGGTTTATGTAAATGAAAACACCGAACATGTTCGTGCTTTACGTTTCAAATATATAAAAATTAAAATTATTTGCATGTTAAGTGAAAGAAATGTTGATATACATGTGCACATTCATTATTTTCCAAGTCAGGTTTTTTTTTGCAGCTGTCAATGTCATAGGATATAAAATGGTTTGGGTTTGTTGTGATTTCGTAAAAATACAACAGCAAAAAATGTCAGGCTTGTAATGTAATTGCAATGACAAAAACGGTTGTCTCAGATTTGACACATGTTTGATCTTTTATTATTATTGCCAGGAAATTTGCTTTGGGATATTAAAACTTGGGTTCCCTACAATTAAACAACACTGACTTTCTAATTAAGTTAATACATTGATCAATTAAGTTCTTAATTCAATTGGTGGTCATATTGCTTGTTACTGTGGCTAATATTAATAAGGATTACGTTCTTGCATTCGAAAATAAAGTAGTTAACCAAGTACTTAATCAATAATAACTATATTATCGTATCGAGTAATTGCTAATTAATTGATTTTGTTTTCTATGCCCATGTCTGCAATGTTTGCATATCGTTTATTTACATAGTGCTATAAATAAAGGAAGTATTGAATGTATCGTTTAAATAAACTGTATCATGTGAATGTCGAGCATTGATTGTAGAGACCAAAGATTAACCAGTTATAAGTAAAATATGTATGGCGGCTGTTCCATCAACACTGGAATTTTTATTGTGTTTTTATTGATTACGCAATCAGGATAACCTGAATAATTTGCTTTTAGACATACATAATGTGCTATGTGTGTATATTGCATTGAGTGCATCACATACATATGATCGGCTACCTGTTAAGTGTACGAAAGTGGGCAGTGTTTGCTGTTGTTTTTTGTCGGAACGATTTTATAATAAATAATACATATTTTTTAACTCAAATTAGAAATAGCGTAATCTAAAATTTGTTAACTAAGGTATTTATTTCTTGGTTGTGTATATTTTTAACAAATCATTAAAAATGCAAGTAAATAATAATAATATGTCGATGTTTCATGTTACAGTGTATTTTCTGACTTTAAGTTCGCACAACTTTTCTAATAAGTGCATGGTTACAATTTGGCAAATAAACAATTAATTGGATGTGTTGTTATTAAAAGCGCGATTCGGGACTTGAATGACAATGGGGACCCACGTGCCCTTGAAACATATCTAGAGAATTTATTAAACAATATGCAGTGTGTGGAATTTCCGATGCTGTATATTACCAGCCCAGAGTCTGTGCAATTCTTCACATATCTTTTCCTTTTTTATCTTTTCAATATGTTGGTCCGCCAGTTGATATCTGCTGCAAATGATTTGCTTCCATTGCTTTAACTGATTCTCTTCTTTTGGTGGGATGTTTTGCGTTGTAATCACCTCCTGCGACGAACTCGTTGCCTAATGTGTTAAGGAATCCTTCGAAGTGTTCGGACAATATAGTTTTCGCAACGAAATAGCCTACTTTTGACAGCGATAATGTTAAAATCATACCAACACAAACAAACACAACTTTATATTCAGCAAATGCATATAGTGATGTCAAATTTAGTGACATTTCGTCCACATACGATTTCTTCAATTAGAGCGTTGCCAGTTGCATAGATAAGATAAGTTGTCAACGCAGTTACTTGACATTTGTCGTTTTGACGTTGTTTTTTAGTGTTGATAGTTTTCGTTTTTTTTATCATAACCTATTTATATATCTGTCAAATCATACGATGCTTTTAGAGTGCTTTGCAATGCTGTGGCAACTATGTAATGAAACGACGAAATGTCAAAAGTAAGTTATTTAGTTACGAGAACCATCGACATTGTTGTCGCACCATGTTTAGTTTCGATCGTGACGCACTCTTGGCCTGTCCATAGTCTTTGATAAATTTATCTCATTCGTAGTGTTTTTTGCTGTTGCGTATGAATGTGGAAGTCCCCCATGTGCTTTATCATCTGGGTGTTTAGTGTTTGATATTTTGGGCACAAAATATTATCCTCCTATCGACATTTTATCCCCGAATAAGAAAAAGAACAATTTTGAAAACACTACTGAACATTTACAAAAGCAAAATTTACTTTGGTGGACACAATACCTTACTTAAATATTAAATAACATTCCCCAAGAAATTGTAACAGAACTCCTCAATTACAGTTAAGTAATTAAAGAAAAACTCTGGTTATAAAAAAGTAATTGAGATATAATACATTACAGAAAAATGTACATCTCTACAATGATACTCTACTATAATACTTCTACTACTAAATACTCCAGATAATATTTGTTGATACAACAGAGACCTGTATAACTAAACTAGATTATTCGTTTTGATTTCTTTGTTTTATTTAATTCTTAAATTTATGTATGTACATGTAGTCGTTTTATTTGGATTGAATACAGCAGTGATGTTTCACCGTTATTCATCTACACCAATGAATTTAGTAGTAATGTACTGTAAAATAATTTTGCTTGGTGGATAGTTTAGATGTTTTTCTCTCGAATACATTCATAAGAACGACATTGACTGCAGTGAGATTTTTGTCGTATCGAATGTTGACGGATAGCACATCTCATTTCTAACGTGCAGCACTTTTGTTTATATCTAATGCAGATTTACTTCCTTAACTAGGTACGGATGAGGATCCTATTTTAACGAAATTTTTGCTGATGCGTCCGTTTTCTGGTTATCATATCTAAATTAAAAGAACAAAATATTTTTCTTAAACTTTTTGCCAATATATAAATGTAAAAAAGTATTTATAATAATAAATCTCAAAAATAAATGTTGTATAAAACGAACCAAAGTGAACACCGCCCTCTGGTGACAATTGACGAAAGTTTAATTTTGACAGTTGCGATTAAAATTGTATAATTCGTTATAAATTTCATTTACAATTCGTCGCGTTATAAGTTTATAAGCGCTAGAAACGATGCGGAATTCTTTCGATAACAAGCGGAGTGAGACAGTAGAGCATGGACACGGATGTCGTGTTCGTAACTTAGCGATTCACGCGCCACAAAATAATTCTTCCGAGAATTAGTTTAACGTGCGTGAACGAATGTAAATCGCGGAAAAAACAACAACAAACGAGTGAAACCACCGGCTTATAAGTGAATAATCGTATCTGCTTAAAATGTCACAGATACATTTAGCATTACTACTACGTACCAATAGATCGTGATAATAAGTGATTAGTGTGATAAAAAGTCCGTAATTTTCAACAAAATATTTTCTACTTTTATGATTAGTACTGACGTAGCTACATAGTCATCGTGTATTGTGTGTACAATTTTACACGTGGTATGATGAAGCGCCTGTCGCCGTGTGGTTACTTGGTGTAAATAACACACGTGTTCCAGTTCTGTCTGCACGTTGCCGAATAGAAAGAGGTGAGTGAAACTATTTCTTTTAAATTCGCAGTAGAACCGCGGTAAATGCGCACCGTGTTTCTAGTGCGATTTATTCCGCTGGTTTACTTAAAAGTGTTAAGTCTGCGAAACTAGTTACTCGCCAAGAGACCGACTACGAGGAAAAAGTTGGAAGTTTAGCTATGTAATTATATAGTGCATTTTCTGTATAAAAAATACGTTATACATTTAGATATGATTGGAGAATTAGAAAGATTTATACCGAAACTTTCTAAAAGACCTTACCAGAACAAGACGGTAAGCGTTTCTTCTATAATATTCCTTAAAACATCTATACCCCAGGGTAAATTATTAGAATTTAAAACTAAAGGATTGTAATTCTTTCATGTCACAATATATTTGGAGGGTGTTGATACTTAATTATGTTTTTTTGATTAGACATATGTAATTCGGTATTTGTGTTTTTGTATACAATTGTATAGCATTGAAAACGATCGGTTTTATGGTAAAACAGCAAATTGTTTTGTTTATTACAACTTGTACATATTTATGGACAATTTTCATTGTCAAATGCCTCAGTTTATACAAAAATAGAAATGTTTTATAAGAAGCATTGCGGCTGGCAAAAAAATATGTAAACCAGCTGTTAACTTCCTAATAAGTAAAAGAACTTGTCTTCCATTATATTTTCTGCATTCTTTGAAGAGAATTTTTCCAGTAGAGTCTCCTATGCGCCTCCCTATAATTAAATTAGCTAGATTATTCTGTACTATGATTAAATATGGTCTTTATTATAACAGATGTATCGAATTCCCTTCTGCAGTTGTTTCTGTGGCGTGTAAGAAATGATGTGTTGGATACTTGAATGTTTGTGCAGAGGTAAAATATGTAAATAAATGGTAATGGTAATATTTGTACTTAATTATTGCAAATTAACAAACGATTACCAAAAGTTCAAAAAATATTTCATCTGACGGATGTAAGGCAATCTAGTATGATAAAATTCTAGATTAGATTTCTGTTTAGACATGTGTCCTCGTTGAATACAGAGCGATTTTAAATGATTGATATGATAATTTGAATATCCGGCATCGTTAAAACTTCCTGGGGTTGGTAATACGATTCGGTTTAGTTTTTTTTACCAATGGCGTCCTAAATAATATGAATTAAATTTTAGTAATTTTTACTTTTATATGGAAAATTAATTGACATTAAGATAAGGTATAAAGTGAAATAAGAATATTTTAGGATATCGGCTTTAATACCGATGCTCTATGCAAATACGTCCCATTTGGTTGATCTAGCTGAAATCTAGGTTTAAATACGAACGAACAAATATCATGTCGTTCGAAATAAATAATTTGTTTGATTCAGTTCCCTTGTTCTAGATATGTATTTTGTTAACGTAAACACATGAAATCTATTATTCAAAAGCACAGTTTAGTGATAGCATTTATATAAAATAATCAAAAGAATTAAATATTTTGCTCATCTAATTTGTTTAATTACTTACCTTGTTCTTGTATGTTCTTTAATTTAGTTAAGCCAACCATTTTTCTCAGTTGAATTATATTTCCATTAAGTGAAATAATTGATCCAGTATACCACAGGATTTTCTTGGTAGAAACAATATATATTTGGTAGGATAAAAAAGTGCAGTAATAAGAATAAAGAAAAATATAAATAGTTATAGTTTATATTACTATGGTATGTCTCTTTGCTAAAGATATACACTTCCAATCAGAAAAGAGCTTCTGGGACGTCATTTTCGATTCTCTTGTCTTACAGAAAATTATCTATTTTGTTACTTGTTAGAGGGGTTTATTTTTTTCAACATTTTTGTTTTTATATTTTTCCATTTATATTGTTTTGTTATTTTTGTAATCATCTATTTTATATAGTTTTAATAAAAAATATAAAAAAAACTTCAAAATAAAAAATTCCAAAAATAAAAATGATAAAAAAAATTGGTAAAAATATAATAATTAAATTTTTGAAAAACATTAAACAAAAAAATAGCTAATTGTTTTTTTAGTGTTTCTTAATCTTTTCAAAAAAATAAATTTAATATACAGGGTCTTATAAATAAAAGACGAGTTCGTAGCGCCTTGATTTACAGGCCGATGTTAATAATTGAAACGGAAAATTATATGACTGGTTATAGGCTATAAAATGAGCTGATAAAAATATTTAAGGCCCTTGAGCGTTTCAAGGTTTTAGAGCCAAGTTTTTCTTTAAATTAGACTACACTTTTTTATGATTCCGATGGAGATTTTTTTCTGAAAACAACAATTTATCAAAAGTATACCTTTACATAAGAAAAAAATCAAAAAAGTAACAAAATAATTATTTAGTCGTGTGTAAAAATAAATAAGAACAACTACGAAAACTATTTCGTTTATTATTAATATGTATTCTGAAATTTTTGATGTTATTTTACTGTTTAATAATAGCTTTTGTTAAAATATGACACAGGAATGATTAAAAATATGTGATTTAGAAATACCAATAATTTTGTAAGCATATAAATACGTACATATCGGAAAATTCGTGCTATTTCAAACTACAACGTATAGTTATAAATATTCACTTACCCTTGATATAATCACATTGGAACTAAATGAAAAAACACATCCAAATTACATACGAATAATGCAAAACGCGTATGTCATCATCTCCACTGTTACACTGCAACCAAATACACGCCAACTGTTGCTCCAAATGTTACTCTACAACCAAATACATACAATGCATTCACGCATGCGCTGCGGTAAAAATACCTATAATTCACGCATGAGTATTGACGACACAGACATGAAAACACACAAACTATACTCTATTCAACGAATAGATGGAGTACAAAAACTTCGTGATACGAAAGCTAAGCTTTCTATTGGTTGCTAAGAACTCCGGAAAAGTCCATTGCAAACGAAGTAAATTAAAAAAATCGTATTAAAAGGTGTTTAAGCTAGAATAGGTTGGCAAACTTGTCACTGCGTGAAAGAAATTATGTTGTTACGAATGGTCAGATGTACAAGGTATTAAGAGAGAAGAGAAGCGGGGAAAAATATTATATAAGGGAAACAGACTTTTACCGCCCTCTCATGTCAAAATAGACAAATACGTTGTCTCACGTACCACAAATTCTACCTGCATCCTATAAAAGAAAGGCAATGAATCACATACGCAATTGGTTAACTGTACGGAATATATGTAGTTGAATATAGATTTTAGCGGCGAACAGACGCGTTTGATTTTACAATTCAAAATTGGGTTAATACACCCTTAAATTAAACAAAAGCGGGTGAACTAATAAATGCGAGAAAATAGATACAACATGCGAAAAATATTAAAAAAGGAATTTGAGTGGAGTGACAAAGTTATACTCTTAAGTATTAATCACACTGCACCAGGCAAATTCAATTATGAATTATAGTTATAGCTAATTGTGCGCATGTATTTTAGTCTGTCTTTAGCAGCGCCATCTATGTCAACCTTAATAACTATACTAGTACACATATTTGAACTATACAGTCGTGAACATATACATTATACAAGGCAATCAAATACATATAAATAATGTGCCAACATTTTTAAAAATTAATCATCGTCTAAATCCGCACCTGTGTCTGCGATAAATTACAAAATATAATAATTTTTAATTAGTAATGCCTGTGTTGGGGCAGCTACATCATCGGCAGTCTCCTTGTTAATTTCTGATGCCTGTCAAATTTAATTCTTTTTCAATAATCCTTCATTTTTTCCTTTGGTAATAATGGAACACATTTCTCCACCCATGTTTATGGCTATATTATGCAATATCGAGGTAGCAACTACATACTATTGTCATAAAAGTCTCCAGCTTTACGCGAATTAATTAAGGGAATTTGAAGGACACGTCACTCAAGTATTGTAACAAAAGAGGCGCTCTAGAAAGACCATGGAATACACGACCTTGCGTTTGGTATACCTATACATGACGATGTCTTTTTTTTGTTTTGCTGATTTAGATTTAACCGAAAACGATTCCGGGAATACTATCTATATATTCGTATTAATATTATTTGCACATTAAAATTTTCTATTTTAAATACTACAAAGATTTAAATATAATAGAATAAAGATAAATATGGTTTTCCTAAATATTATGTCTTATTGACAATTAAAACAAAAAGTTTGGATAAAATTTACGTCTATTTACGAAATTTTGACGTATGTATTATCACATCCATTATCAAATCGTTAAATAGGTGTAATAATGTACCTGTAAGATAGTATAGCAATAAAATGTTCTAATCTAATCAATACAGCCTGGGTAAAGTAATGTCTAATTGTAAGTATGTATTTACTGGACACAAGTGCTTATTAATCAATAAATAAAACATGTTTTAGTCCGGTTGAATCACCATTATTGGTTGCAATAAATATAACTTTTCCTGTGTTATGTAATGTAATAATAGTGTTGAAATAATAATTTCATGACTATTATGGTGAAATACTATACGATATCCTTTTTATTACTTGAGATTATTGTTGAGTTGGTCATAAAAATTAAGTTTATGTTGACGACCCTGATTTTCCAGTTGCCAAACAAAAATGGAAGATTGTCAGTGTTACGACCGAGATAAGGAAAATTCGGTCCGTTAATCAAAAAAAAAAACTAAAGTATAAAGTTTTAAAAAATTAAGAGAAAACATAAGAAAATATTAAAAAATTGTTATTAATTAAACAAATGCAAAACTGCCAAAAAACATAAAAATTACTTTTTGAAAATTTAGGGAAAAAACAAAGAATTTCCATTTTTTTTTTCAACATAAATAAATAAAATTATTTTATTTTTATAAGTAACAATTTTTCATACGTGTTTGGAATTTTTTTTATTTTTATATTTCTGGTAATTTTTTTATTTTTGTAATATATAAAGTAAAAAAAATGAAAAAAATAAAATAAAACATCAAAAAAATGTTAATAATTATACAAATAAAAAATAAACAAATATGAAAATAAAATAAAAATTCCAAAAACAAAAATTATAAATCAATATAAATGAAAAACTGTCAGAAAAAAAAATATTTTGAAAAATTTAATCAAAAATAACTATAATTTTTTTTTATTTTTCAATGTTGCATTTATGACCCTGTTACTCTCAAAGCGGCCGAGTCATAATTTAAACTGTCGTTACGATTTTATTAATAATGAGTAAAGAGATAAATCGCCGATATTGTGGGACCCCAAAGTATAAAAATACGTCAATTAACAGTTTGTACAATAAACATTCATTGAGATGAATCCATTGGTGAAATATTGACGGAAATTTAACGTTCGCACATAGAACTTGGGTTCGATAAAATTCAAACAGCGGGCACTGTGTAATTGCGTTAATACGGCACATAATGAAATATACACACAAAAATTCTTACAATAATTCAATAGCTTCGCTGTACTATTTACAAATCACCTCCATTTTTACACAAACGTAGATAATCTTTAACTAAAAGCAATAAGAATTTCTATGGCGTAAAAGAACTTCTGGAAATAGGAATAATTCTCATCCCGTAAACAGAAGGGGTCAATCAGAGGGCGCGAGTTGTTTTTATGTTCAAGGAGCCAATCAGAGCGCATCTTTTCAATTTAATCTGAACCACAAGCTTCGTGCAGTTGCCACAAGATCTACCACGAGATTTTTTAAATTTAAAAATTATGTTACGTATCCGATTTCTCAGTGTTACCAAAACACTTATGTTACTTAAATTATCCATGTCAAAAGAGTGATTTTTTTATTAATTAAAAACCTTTTTATTTACTTTTGACGTTGACAGTTGACGTTTTTGACATTGACAGGTAATTATTTTTTGACACGTATATCGAGAAGAAGCGACCCGTAGTAACGCATAAACACAAAAGAAACTTCTTCTAAAATAGCTATTATACAACTTGTATTATATAGATTTATAATTTCTTTAGATACATCTGTCTATTTTATTTATTTTTGTTTTCTTACATTGGCAGGTCGGTGGTGATCACCACGACATCCCCATGTGGATAGACAATACGGAAGCGAGCACTTTAGACGCTCAAGATGTCAGCTCCAGGTTGAGGGTGGAATTGAGACAGGGTTTAAGCTGGCAGGAGGCTAACTACAGACGACAGCTAATAGGGTGAGTTGAAGGACATATTTTACATCAAAACAATTAACGAATATTCCACATAATTGATAATAAAAGGTGTCAGTTATTGTAACACCTACAGATATTTGTATAAATTAATGTCAAAGTTTTCAAATGAAAAAGCGAATATGCATCTGTCTTTTAACATGTAGTATATATTTTAAAGCCAGCACTTATATATATTTACTTTATTTTGGATAAATTTTGAAAAATAACGTTCCTTAACCAAATTTCTTTTGGGTGTCGCTGTATAATTTCCATTTATAGATGATCAAAATCGCGCATAGTGCCTCAAACATTGCGAAATATTCATCTTCACTTTGCTCTTCGTCTGTTATCGTTTCGTTGTCAAGCGGTAGATTTGCTAATTCAAACGCTGCTTCTTCAGCTGCAGCCAGAAGTTTATCATCATTCAGTGGCTGTCTGTCCCG
>JARFOC010079989.1:0-14888 GCA_031763485.1 Osmoderma eremita
AAGGTCGAATTTCGGTATTTCACTTGAGGAATGTATTCTCCACATGTATAGGAAGATTTTAAGGCGAAAAAAAATTTTTTGATTTTTTTAATTGACTGGACCAGACTCCCCCCTTAAGATCCCAGGGTATGGAGACCAGTACGTCTGGCCCAAGTGCCTGTGGCGTTTGCCACTCTCCCCACCGCCAATCCAGAAGCCGAAATTTGCCATCAACGAAAACAAAATCTATCGATATCTCAGAAATGGCTTGAATTATCTTTTAGTGTATTGTGTATTGGACGGATTCTTAAAATTTTATTTTTGATAAATTATTACAAAAGATAAGGAAATTTAGCGGTTTTTTCATATTTTTTCTCATAGCGGGGATAATTTGTTTAATTGCCAGATAAGCACGAACTGGTTCTAACCTATATTGTTATAGGTTGAAGGATATTAATAAATGAGGAAAGAGTTGACTGTTGACATGATAAGTTCTTAAAGGTTCGTAATATAAAGGAGATGCGAGTATCTTGGGCAACTCTCGGATTTAATAAGTTATGCAGTGTTGATAATTTTGGTGGTTGTGCAGCAGAATCGTTGCTGGTTTGCAGTTTATACGTTGGCATCATTTTTTGCTCCCAGCATACTTACTTACCTCTTTTGAAAATCATTTTATTCCCATATTTTAGTTAAAAGTATATACAAATACAAATAAAAGTATAATTTCGGCGCATAGAAGGTCTTCTTCTAACTAGGAACCACTTTCATGTACCATTACATTTCTTATCTTAATTGTAACTATTGTTAAACCGTCGTAGCTCAGGAGCAACTTCGATAAATTGGATTGTTTGTGATACTTTCCTCAAATAAATTGTCGACGATATCCATATATGTACCGCGGGTAGAGACTTTCATATCTACTATTCTTCGGTGAGAAGAATTTGCTTTTACCTCGTCTGCAGCCACGAATAAAAATCGTTTTATTAATTCCTTTATCTGAATTGTCCATCGATTGCGAATGTTATTCGAGGAATTCTGTATTTTTTTTTCACATTCATACATTCATTGTCGGTCAGTTCCGATCATAAGAAATTAAGCACCATTATTGGGGATTATAATTTTTAGTATTATAATAGAAACTTTCATAATCGTTATGGCATAATGGTGCATACAAACATTGTTGTAGATTGCTATTAGATTGGTAGCTGCTTAAAGGAAATTAAAAGTCAACAGGACAGCTGCAGTAAATATGGTTTGTGTTAGCAATTATTTATAGTTTCATAATTAGCGATGAAAGTGAAATAGATGGATAAATATAGATAAGGCTAGCTCTAAATTACCATTTTTAATTAAACTTGTTTCGTAATGTGTTTTGCTGTTACTTAATTATTGTATTACATAAAATTAATAACTTTACTTACTACCAGACGCGCTCGTCATAGGAATAAAGCAGCGAAGACCACCCTTCTTCTGTTTCTGTTTATCATTGTTTTGTTGAAAATATTGAAAGCCACTTTGCAACAATGATAAATAAAAATCTGAGAAAAAACTAACTTCTTTTGGTATTGAGAAATCTACAAGTTCTGTAAATTTACACATTATTAGCTATTTATGTATGTATAGTGGTTGATTTTTCATTGTGCATTCATCTCCGTAGTAATAAAGTATTTGAAAATTCAAAGACAGGTCTGATATAATGTTTTGTGCTCTTTCCAGTCAGGTAAGATAGATTGCTGTAGTTTCAAAAATAAAAGAGGAGCAAATGACAGTTTGGTTCTCTTAAATTGAACAGCCTGCATTTTTTTTGCATATTTAGTTAATTTATTAAATTCTGAATGCAGCGACGCCTTTATCTTTTCTCTTTAGCTAATAAAATAAGACCATAATAAAAAAAAAACTAGGCTTAGGAAATGTGAAATGTCGACACAATTTATTGTGCAGAGCTCAGATATGGATAAAAAAATGGTGGATATTTTGAACAATTTCTGCGGTAGGATACTTTTTTTTTGTTTTCCTTTTTGGCCAAAAAATTCATGCCCTACTTATGTAATTTGCGTTATTGTTATTATGACCTTATTTATTGCCTAATGAGAACAAGTAAAGGCGCCGCTGCATTCAGAATTTCATAATCTATATAATTATGCAGAAAAATACAAGGTGTTCAATTTAATAAAACCAAACTGTCATTCGCTACACTTTTGTTTTTGTAAGCACAGCAATCTATCTCACCTGACTGCAAACGGTACAAAATATTGTATGAGATATGTCTTTGAATTTTTTTAATACATTGATGCTCACGGAAATAATGAGTTCTATTTATATATTTTCTCCATTTATTGTAGGGGTACCTATTGTGTCTTGGTCCCATAGTCCCATGTGGTTAACAACGTTTTCTGTTGTTCCTTTTCCAATATATTGCCTTAATTTATATTCGTGCCGTAAGAGCTAGTTATTGCATTGCAAAAAAATGGAGGTTATTATTTCAATCTAGGTGTGAATCCTGTTCATGGAATCACCTGTCTAAAGTAAGTATTTTGAAGTTATTATTCTGTTTTCTGAGGCAGTCTCATTAATGTTTTAACACAATGTTTATCATCCAAAAATGAGAGACTACTTATAAACGCGTTGTTCCAAAAAGAAAACCGTGACATTAATGTGCTTCTAATTTGGAGAAAACTAGAAAACTTGAGTGTCAATAAGTTGTATCTCCGACCTAGAGGTCAGTTTTACCTTTGTTCCCAGGGGCCAATGCACAATAGGCTCTTATTTATATTGTCATTGAGTCTTGAGGATGAACTGGTTGATCGTTGAACCATTTCGAGTTTTAATAGGTATAATCTTAAATATTTAAAAGACAAAAGCTAAGACAAAACTCTATTACGAGGATTTCATCTTTGGGTCTGAATCTGAGGGCGATGTGAATGTCAAGAACCGAGAGGGTCGGATATGAAATTTTCTGAGAAAGAAGACATCAATGGAAACAAACTTTAAGTTGGCAACTACGCGCTTACCAAAATGGCACCGAAGTAAAGTATTTCGTTACCAAAATTATGGGAATTGATAGGGTTAATCTCGAAGTAAAATACCTTAAGTATTTTGATCCCCCAATAATTTTACCTTAATGAAGATTCCATTTATGAAATCGGCTGTGATAATGTCGCCTTAAAAGTACCAAATCCCTCAGCATCGCCAAGATGCTAGGGCAAGATGGGCAAGATACAAGATCTAACTACATACTTACAAATTAGAGTGATTTGATATTATATTTTACCTATTCTTTTAGTAAGTTTTCTCGATTTCTATTCAGTGTGCAATCATTTTGCTGTGTTATATTTCATAGTTTATACAATGCATTTTCCTAAGAATGTGAGTCTAAACTAGTTCATTTTATTAATATTACCCTTTGTTAATCCTAGTCTAAACTATGTCTTCAGGTAAGTGTAATGATGTGATCATTAAAATAAAGTTTATTTAATATGATATATATCCAGTAATTTTTTCTTTGATAAGTTTTTCAACGATTGATTTGGGACAATTTGTTACTTTTGAGTTAAATAATAGACTTTAAGACCAGGAGGTCCATGGTCTACAGGAGCAGGATGCAACACCTCTTTGTACCTTGACCCTACTGGTACATTGCTAGTTAATTCCGCATAAATATCAAAATAACACAAAAATAGAATAAAATTACACGTTAAAAATAACATCTCGAAGGATCAGAATATTACTAAGTCTATTACTAATAATATTATTAAGTCAATAGAGAAATAATACCATAAAACATGAAAGTGGGTTGAAGGAACAACATGTTCCACTACTCGCAAGTGACAACCTTATCAGAAAGAATTTTTGATATTCCTACACTTTAATTTATTTATCCAAGAAACAATAATAGACCTATACCATTTATTTTTACAGCCATCTATCCTTTTTCGTCAACGTGAAGTATAAAATCAGGTCCTAATAAAAACAAAATGGTGAAAGCAAACTGCGCACGTTCCTGAAACCTATAGGTTAAGAGTTGGCCCAATTAAGTTCTCAGCAGTCGGCAGCCCATCGAAAATTAACAGTTTCGGGCGGTACACGCAACCCAGCATAAAACTCAACGAACACGTGTAGATCTTGTAATTTGTTTTAGATCGGGATCAATGGCGCAAATTACAATGATTACTGTTCTCGAATTGTTTGGCGTTCAACACGCGTGGCTGTAAATGCGTATAAAGCTGTCTGGTGCGGTAAATTCAATACGAAGTGATAAGAAAGCGAACATGTACCGAGAAAGAAGAATTCTAAATTCAAACCTACCTTTTCTAAAACTATTTTCCATGTAGATTACAATTATGTCAGATTTTTTCTTGTATTTTCATTCTTTAATAGCTTTTCCAAGAAGAAGTACAGACATTTTCGATAGAAATCTGAAAGCTTAAAGTCTAAAATATTTTTGAATATACAAGGCCATCCTTTTCTAAGACATTAGCTAAACCGATTTACTTTTTAAATGGTACACCAACTATTTCTTTTACTCCAGAAAATTGGCGTGACTTTTAGGATTCGGTATTGGTAATTATTTGGGATAGATCTTACAATAGTTTGATTTCCAGTAACTAAATCAATTAAATGAATTCATTTGTGTATAAAAAAAACACCAAAAAAAGATTCCAAATATACATTTTGTCTAACTTGTATTACTGCTATTTCATTATTTTTTTTTATTTTTCCTTCTTAATCTAGCTTTCCGAATTAGTTTACCACCTGGCCACTCAAAAATTGCTTTTCCTTTAAGTTTTTACAGACAAACACTTTTACTAACCCTCGTGTAATATCCTTTAACTCTTCAAGTCATTAATCTTGGAGTCAAAAACTCAGTAGGATATTGTAACAACTTGATCATCTAGAAAGGTATTGTAGCCCTAATGATCTATTACAGTTATCGCTTGTTTTTATAATGGTTTTGCTGAGGACAAGCATATAAGATCCATGAGGGTTACTTCGGTATCCCTCATTGACCTTATATCTACCAATTTTAAAATAAAAATACCCCTGGCCACCTTGTTGAGTAAAGAACTCTGAATACATATTTCGACAACTAAGTAGCCATCCAATCCACCTCATAGAACGCCACTAATAACATCATTTTACGAGGTGCATTGCTCTCGGAGTGCTACGTCTGACATTATTATCCTTTGTGTTTTTCTGCTGAGGATGGCAACTTAGTTGCCGAAATACGTATTCAGAGTTCTTTACTCAACAAGGTGGTATTTTTATTTTGAATTTATTTTAAGTGACCGTAACCTATTACCTATATTATATCTACCACACTCATCATAAAGAGTAACCTCAACACTATGTGTTCAAAAAATATCCGTGCATATTTTGCAATCGATAAGGAAGCGTGAGTGGCAACTACTACACCTCTTTGTTTTTAATTTCAAGAAGAGACAACAGCTGGGTTTCAGCATTTACCATAATGTGGATGGACTACAAGATGAAATGCATGTCAACAACAAAAAAACCACTACTTACGACCACACCTATCCTTTTCTTCAAGAAATACGTACTTATTGAACCCAGAAGCTGCATTCCCTTATAAATTCCTTCTCCTAGATTTACATTCGCACCATTCAAGCGAGCTCCTGAAAGAAAAATCGTCATCCGTCCGTTTCTAACTTTATTTTCCATGGTATATCTGTGCAATCTATGGGCATACGGACTTATAGACGTCGTGGCTTCATAATTTTACCACTTTTTACGCGCCTAAGAACTCCAGGAATGTATAAATATGTATACGTTACGCACACTAGAATGTCTTCACATAAATCGCCCGTAGTTCTTTGTAATGCATAGTTAACGATTATGGAAGTGACACGTTAATACACACTTATAAGGACATAGATTAAACTAGATATAGAGGTCGATGTATTGTAAATCTTGACTGTTTTCATGATATTAGTGAAAAAGAACGGTACCTAGGTAGCAAGGCGAAGATTTCACCGCTACTTTGAAATTAATCTGTGTTTGAGCGTTCCAAATGACCTAAGGAGGCTTAAATTATTATTTTGACGTACAAAAGAATGAAAACCCATTTTCAGCTTCCGAAGTAATGTAAAAGAACGTTCAAAAACAGGTGTGAAAGCAAGGAAAGTCTTGCAAACAACATTTTTAAAGCAATTTTAACTGCTTTCACTTAACATATTTCCATATTTTGAAAAGTCAAGGTCTCGAATTACTATATCTCTACTTAAAAACCATATGCGAGCTGTGATGGATTCACCTTGCCAGAATCAATCTAAGATTAGGCAGGCGCCTGTCGAGAAGAAGTGCTGTCGTATTACCAAGACTCAGCGGAAGGTCGTGCAGGATTACATGCATTCCGGCCTTCTATCAACGACCGCATCGGACAGTTCGTAATTCCATTCTTAAATGGGAGGTCCTGTATATTATTTCAAATTTAGATTTCATTTCAAGTTCATCCCTCATACCTTCAATGTAGAGTTTCATTGAATTATACATTGTGTTTCAGAAGCTATGGCGAATTTTATGTGAAAATCACTGCGAGTTCAAGGTCTTGTCTACTGCAAACGATCCAGCCTGATTTTTTTGGATATGCATCAATTTTTGATGGATAAATGATGTGCTAGTAATTAATACTTAAGACTATCTTACAAATTCTTGAGTTTAGGTATAGAAAGTGCTTGGCAAAAATAAAAGTACAGAAAGCTTTCTTTCTTTTTATAATATAAAATACAGGGTGATACATTTAAAATATTTGGAGAAATAATGTATTTGAGTTTTGACTCGCGCTGTATTCAGTTTTGGCTATTTTGAAAAAAAAGTCACATTGCTATAAAACTGGGCCAATGTCAAAAATCTATACATGTAAAAAAATTGAGACTATGTCGTTTGCAGTAAACAAAACCTTGAACGGTTTTTCTAAAACAGGATATATAATTGAACTTTATCTAAATTTAAATCTGAAATAATATACGAGAAAAAAAATGTTTGCCTCACCCCAGTAATATGAAACATTCTGTATATATAAAAATAATTTTAAAATGCCAAGTTTAAGTCTGTCTACAATTTTCGTAAATAACTTTTTTCGATATCTTATATATCGGACACTTCCGTCTATACATATCCGTCTATATGTATATTTTTCTTTCTTTATATAGCCATTTCTTCTCCTCTTAAATTAGATCGCATTATTACATCTTGTGTGGAACCTTTGGTATTTTATATTTCCACAAAATCGATATCTTTTTCGTAAATGTACAGATTCATATCTTTGTCACTGATCATTTTAGCTATTCAACAGTAAAAGTATTATTAAGAATGCCACAAAGCCAAATATATGTAATTGTGGTTATACATTCGGATTTGAGCAACGCTTTGGATGTATACTAAAGTACTAGGTTATGTCAGAATAGATCAACCATAAACCATCATCAGGATGACTGGAACCCCAAACAGCCTCAACTTCTCACGGAATACAATATAAATATAATACAATATATGTATAATACAATAGACATTTGAATTTGGTGATAATATTCCTTGTGTATTCCCTATCTCGTGGATTTGTTCCAATTTATATTTACCTTCTATTTAATAACACATCTTAATATTAGCTTAATCGCCACTATTATTTACTTATATCAATATTTTTCGTTACAGGATTATGAAGTGAAGGTCGCATTTCTAATTGAACGGCTTCTTACGCACAGACCTACGGCATTATAACTAAAGCGACGGGTAAGTGGAAATTTAACGTATATTAGACCTTAAAAGTAGCACAATTTTATCTGTACACCGCAATGTACAAGGTGGCGCAAAAGTAATATCATAATTTGAATTGGCTGTCATTTTTGCAGATGGCGCCAAATGTCAGTGTGCTTTGATATTTATGGTGTAGATATATAGAAAATTAGTTGTCAACAAGCCATGGAGCGATACACATCTCAAGAACGTGGAATTATTGTTACTGCTTATTTCACAAATTTTCAGTCTGTTGTTTTAATGCAGCGTGAATTTTGTCGTCGTTATCCTCGTCGTCGTGTTCCACGTGCTCGAACAATTAAGCGTTTAGTATATTACCTGCTGATTGACACGGAACAATAAATAGCAGATAGTTAAATAGAAACGGTGAGTCAACTTTTTAATGCAATAATTTACGTAGAAAGGCCAGACGCAGAATGACACGCTTGAATTTAAGTGACGTAGTGTTGCATATGTCCAACAACCCTAAGGAACACCACTAAAAGGGCCCACTACAAACTCCTTGCGTGATATATGTATGCGTTCTAGTCCGCCAAGTTCACGGCTTGAATTACTCTCACGACTCACGACTTAACGGCCGGCGTGTCTATTACGAGTTCTTACTATATCAAAATCCATGTTATATACATCAATCTACAAAATATAAACTTTATTGTTATTTTTGCGATAACAATACATTCCACTATACGTTATGTTTATGATTTAGTTCGTGAAACCTCTAAAACATCAACAACGGCGAGATATTTTATAGCTCACCCATCTGCATACATATTTTACTGTCACGATCGAAGGCGCCACTGACTAACAAAATAACTGTTTATAATTCTTGCCTGCTACCGTGACTGTCAAAGAATATTTCACTAGCGACGCCCGTTCGTGAGATTGTTGAACTCGATCACAAAGACGTAGGACAGTAGTTCGACTAAATATTTACATCAGCTCTGGGGAACAAAGAACATATTGGAAAAATAAACATCTGAAATATTACAAGCGATCCACCGACAGCAATTCATAAACCTGAGAAACGTTTCAAAGGCGTTCTGTAATGTAATAATGTTGATGTATTTGTGTGAATGCTTCTTCGAATATCTCGGATCGATTGTTGATGCTGTTCGGTCGGGTATTCTAGATATATCTACAATTTCAAACTATTTTGGGACGGCTGGTAGCTAAAGACCTTTAGGCATTTAAAAATATTTACATTAGTGGTCTGTGGGCGGTATAATCTTTTTAACTTTAGCGTGTTTATTGTTCGTTTCGAATTTATTGTGTCTGATGCTGCTGTATCATCGATTCTACATTTTCGCAAATAATTATAGATAGAAGATATTTTTTTAGTGCGACGGAAATATAAACATCTTCAATTAACAAACATTCTTTTTAACTTATTAAAGCAGAAAACCATGGGCCCAATGCAAGTTTAGTTAGTTCGATCAACCAGGCAATAACTTCGTATTAGAACAAGTGTGAATGATACGGTTCTTGTGTTACGGTAGCCATATTATATATACCTATAGCTAGCTTATAATATCTACCACCATATCTGCAAACATGTATTACCATTCCCACCCTTTATATGAAGAGTATATGGGCAACCTATTGTGGTTTGTAACAAATATCATAGAAATATCTAAATATTTTGATATTAAAACACGATTCCAAGCGTTCCAGGTGCTGCCACCTGACAACTGACGCCTGTATCCTAAATTTCGGCCTTTTTGACAGTATACTTACTTAGAAGATCGTGACGTACAAGCGATATTTGTGTTACTTACAATGGCTTAAAGAAATCATCTTGAACAAATAATGGAATTAATTCGTGAACATTTTCGTGTCGTTATTTTTTCAATTTTCGACGTGGCTTCTCTCAACAACAGTGCATCGATGAACCTAATTCGGCATCTGGCCATGAAGCACCATCAAAAACTAGTATATACCGGTGGTACGCCGAATTGAATCGTGACTGTGCTTCATTTACTGACGAATTTCGTGAAAGCCGTCCAAAATCAGTTGTTGTTCCGAAAAACATTGCTGCTCTGCGTGAACTGATATTGCAAGGTCGGTATGTGATCTATCGTGAGATTGAGGTATTCTTGAGTATTAGTGGGACCAGCATACATGCAATATTGCATCAAAAAACCGTTTACGTTGGATTCCACATAATTTGACAATCGGTCAAAAAAAGGCTCGTGTGGATTGGTTGAACGAAATGCTCCAAAAATACGATCACGGTACTTCAAAACATGTCTATGACATCGTAGCAGCTGACGAATCATCGATCTATGCCCATGAGCCCGAAAGAAAACAGCAATGGACTGTATGGGTCCTTCAAGATGAGCCAAATCCAACAAAAGTTGTTCGCGCACGAAGCACTTCGAAGTAAATAGTCGCCTGTTTCTTCCGAAAAAGCGGACATCTGGCAACTGTACCATTGGTGCAACGTCAAACGGCCAATTCTGAATAATACACAACAATTCTCGATTAGGACAATGCGAGCTCGTACAAAACAGCTCAGGCAAGAGAGTTTCTGGTAACTGAAAAAGTAAAATGGGTCATCCGACATACAGCCCACAAGCCCAGAGCACACAATGACTTCGTTTTGTTTCCGCACATCAAACAAATATTACGTGCTCAACATTTTTCGACGGCTGAAGAAGCGGTTGGTGCTTTCAAAATGCATATTTTGGAGATACCTCAATTGGAGTGGGAAAAATGCTTCAAAAACTGGTTCAAGCTCATGAAAGAGTGTATTGATCTTCATTGAGAATATTTTGAAAAACAATAAAGCCATGTGCTATGATTAATTTTAGTTTCTGTTCTCTATTTCCGAAATATAAAAGGCATACCTCGTGTGAAGTTTAAAAAAAAATCAGAACTCAGAACACTTCCATGAAATCAAATTTTCCGTCTTAACAGATTTAATAGTTTGCAATTTCATAATAATTTGAAAAAATCTAAAAAAAAACAATTAAGTACGGAAGATAACGTATCCTTGCAGAGCTTTCTGCTGCTATCACCCGTGAAATTCGTGGGATTTCGGCGATGTTAGAAAGATGTATGGACAACTTGACTACTCGTCTGGAATGCAGAGATAAAAACAGTATCATCTGCAGGACATTGTCTTCCGTACTGAATTTCTTCTTTTTACGCTTTTCAAATTATTATGAAATGGCAAACTCTATTAAATCTGTTAAAAAAACAAAGATTCTATTTTATAGAACAAATGACTGAGTTCTGATTTCTTTAAAAACGTCATACATCCCTGCCGGACCCTGTATAAACATAAAGTCTCATATGTTCATCAAGATCTAATACTTTTTTGATGGAATTGATATTAAGTTACGGTTTACAGAAATTTATGGAAACTGGGCCGACCTCACCAACAATAGATTTTTCCTCATCTTCACGCATTGTATTAGGAATTCCGTTACATCAGATTTATCACACAACAAACGGAATTGTGTTAATGGGACTAATTCAGAACGATTAGCATAGATTTCGTTATTAAGTTAATATTGCAATTATTACTAGGTATTAGCATAATTTATTTCCAGGTAAAACAATGTAACCGCATGAGAACTGTGTCAAATTTTCATTATCTAAACGTATTTGAAGTCATAAACGTAGAGGCACGGTACGGTTTGACTATCTCTTGCAATATTATGCATTATATTGTTATTAAAAAGGTCCTAGTGCACGTGCATATGAATAAGAATAAAGGAAAGAGAAGACACTAATAAGAGTATTCTTATGATGTAATGTTTTTTTCTGCGTGTAGAAAGTACTTCCACAAAATAACTTTAGTTATTATATGAATCAATGAGTTAGTTAACTTCATTTATTTTTTTGTTTGTTTCTTCTAGTAAGTTTCTAAATTGTTTTCACTCGTATCTTAATCCTAAACTGTAAAATGTATTGTTATATATGTATATGTATTGTTCGATTAAATTTAAGTTGTTCTGATGATATAGTTTTTCTTATTAGCTAAATTTCTTTCCCATTTACCATATATGACTTTTACATCTAGTAATTGCGGTTGCAAAGATTTATACCATGACCGACTTGGTTATTTATAAAGCAAACTAAAGTTTTTTTTTGAATCAGAATGAAAGCTATCGCCTATGCAAATATTTTCTATACACAAAAACGAATTTATAATAATCCGGATCTACTCTGAATAATACGTGTGAACACGAAATATTTGATTTATTATTAATCGTCCTAGAATTGAAATACTTTTATACAATCCTTTAGGTTATCTTTTTGTTAAATAGATTTGTCTGCAGGCAGTATGAGCGCAAAATAGAAATTTGACAGGTAAACAATACCTAAAATGTTACAAACCGGATTGAAGAAGTGGCTTTTTTCTCGATAGTATAATATTTAAGGTTGGCATTGATAAATTCCAGGTTCAAAAAAATAGAAAAAGAAAAAAATACGTAAGTATTGGAGAAATTTTATATTCTAACCTACTTTTATGATTTAGATACACTGCAACTGAAAGAATTTTTTCTCCGTGTCATAGTGGTGTGTAGGTTTGAAGTTTGTCTTGTGCTCTTTACTAGGAGTATTTGTTTATAAATATACTCGGCCTTGTAATCAATTCACCTTTCAAAGGCTGCTTTCTCTCACACCTACAATAACGTGTTAATCAAGTTGTGATATTGTCAATTCGGTAGCAAATTCTCATGAATATTACATGATGGGAATTTACTGCATCAACGTATAATATATGCTCAACATTTTATTAATATACCAGTAATAAAAGTTGAAGTAGGTACCAAATGAAATAAGATACATAAATAAAATCCATATGAAATGTAGAAAATTTAAGGTGGTTTCAGAGTGTTTTGCTTTGGTTTTCTTAATGGCCAACGGAACTGTAGTTAACTCAAATTGTCTTGCTAATCCTTACATTTATTTGCGTTTCTTTATTACCTTTTATCAGATGTGACACAGGTAATTGCACACAAATCATAATTAAATATGTTATAAAATGAAGGCAATCCACCAAAATTTGTAGCGGCAAATCTATTGGAATATTCGTAATATTCTAGTAAATATATTTGTCCAAAAATACACGCCCAGATAACGAACTCCTGGATACGTATTTAGACAACTAAGTTGCCATCCTCAGCAAAATCTACGAAGGAAGATAATGTTAGACGTCGCACTCGGGGAGAGTTGCACCACACGTAACACCACTTGAATAACACTAACTTCCGGCTGATAATCTAAGTCTACATATACTACCCGATCGTTCCGGTACATTAAGCGTGCTCAGTGAACCGTAACAATCCGCTTAACAATAAGACTAGCAGTCAAGCGCCTTGCTCAAATACCAATCGAACATACTTTATTCTTAATATTCTGCAAAGTTTGCGAGAAACAAAACACTTGAACAGTAGAGCGATCAACAACGGTAAATATTACTTAAATGCGATAGTAAAATGTCATTTCATAACTGTTATTTTAAGTTCAAATTATACTTCTTTCTGTAACATAAGTTCATTATCTATTGCGGTACCTACTTTGTATATCCAGTCATTTTATTAACTCCTCTAATTGACTCACCCTATTGGTGGGGGTAGAGGGAAGACACGGCTTACTATTATTATTACTGTTTAACACAGTATACCTTAAATTAAAGAAACTAATTTATGGAATATAGATCACGTCTCAAAAATCTAGGTTTCTTCTACGCTCACGGACTTCTATTTTTATAAGCTAATTTAAATTCTACCAGTTTCTTTTCACAATTCAGATGCGACCATGATAATAAACAAATACCTGAGAATTTCATAGCCTCATTCTTCATCCTTCCGTAATTTTCCTTTTTAAGCTCACCGAAATATACGCATATACATACTTAGCAACCCAACTTTCTCTTTTCTTTTGTATTCGATTTTAATATACATCGATTACCTTATATAAGTATTTGATTATATTAAGCCAACATATTTTATTTTTTTATTAAATAGTACTGAAAGGATGGATTGAATTTCAAAAGAAAACAATTATTTTTTAAATACATATATTGAAATACGTCGAATAGGGTACTGATATTAAATTACATATATTCGAGGACGTAATCAGATTTCTTGGTTAATTTTAAGTTAGAAAATATGCTCTAAATGGAAAACAATACAGTATAAAGAATATATTAATTCTTAAACAGTTAGTATACAAAAGGAAGATTTACAAAGGGTTTTACTAGCACCTCCACCAAAATAAGGAGTACTAATAAATTTATTTTTAATTACTTCGTGTAATATGTAATTTATTAGATTTTAACTAGGGTGTAACCAATATCTCGTCTCAATTTTCTTAATTGAATATTCTAAAAATACAACTAGAAACTACATATATATCTATGTAAGATTTCTAATTACTAAAATTCGTTACACCAACTCAAGTTAAAGTATAATACAACTTACTTACAATTCTACCCATATTAAAAGGCGGAAGGATGCTGTAATTTGGACGCAACTTACGTAGGTTCCGTGTCGGTGGACTAAACTAGACTGTTCCTCGGAGATTGTCTGATTAACACAACGATTATGCAAATAAAGGATGTGCATACGAATATTGTGTTTAATGGAAACTATTAACGAAAACGTTTTGCTGTTATTACGTAGTTCAATTACAGAAAACTCAATTGTCTTACATTCTTGCGGTTGATTTTGCGCTCGCAAGTAGGACGGTGTTCTGTTTTGTAAGGTGATTAACATAAAATAAATTAAAATAATAGCATACCGTTCAAGCGTGCACGCATTGCGCCAATGTGTTTGGTATTGTTAACGTTGTAGAATGTAACTGTGTGCCTACACCCTACAGAAGTGAATAGTTGTTAATGGTTAACTTGAATTAGTTAAAGTAAGTAAATAGAACCCCGAAATAACTAAGACGATTTGATTGAATTTCTTAATTGATCAATTTAAATTATGATAAAGGAAAATCAACTTAATTTCAGTAATGAAAATATTTTCTTTTGAAATGCAAATCCTCACTGTCTATCGGTAGAAATAGGCTCATGATCTTTGTACGGAATTTTAGGGGCTTCTTCGTTTAATAAATAATAGAACCAGGACACTACTTATCACAAATTTATTTCGGATTTTACAATTTGCGATGTC
>JARFOC010080019.1:0-14884 GCA_031763485.1 Osmoderma eremita
AATCAATAAATTAAAAATTAAATAATTAAAATAATAATACAAAGACGTTTTTTCTTTGTATACCATACCTATTAAAAGTCACTGATAAAGTTGCATACGAAGTATTTTATAATGCGGCCCTCCAAACTGTATCTTTTTTAAGCGGCCCTTGGGGCACTTGCAGTTGGACAGCCCTGTTCTAGGGTGTCGTTCCCTCTTTCTTCGGTTAGATGGTACATATTGAAGGACTCTCTTTGGCCATCGACGTTCCTCCATTCTCATTGCATGACAATACCAAAGCAGCTGTCTAGTTTCTATTCCATCCAGGCTCGCCTCCTAATTGGGGATATGCTCCACTCTTGATATTTGGCGCGCTCTTCGATAATAGTCCATTTCAGTAGATTCTATGACTATCTTCTCTTTCATTGTCAGTTGCCAATATTCGGACCCATACGTCATAATTAGTTGTACTATATCCTTGTAAATAGAGTTTTTGTTTTTAACTTTATGCTATTTGACCAAAGTAGTGAGTTCAAAAGTCGAATGGCTGTTCTATCTTGCTGCAATCTATGTTGTATAGCTTTAATCGTATTTCCCTGCGATATCATCTAGCCCAGATATCTATATTCACTACAGTTTGAAACTGTATTATTAATTTGTAAGTCCATATCCACCTCTAGGTCTTCCCCTATTCCCAGGTATTCCGTTTTCATAAAGTTAATGGTCATTCTCCACTTTTTATAATCCCCTTCAAGTTTCCTCAACATTTAGTCTGCGTCCTTCTCATCGCCGGCAAATATTACTTGGTCGTCTGCAAACAGGAGGTTCGTTAGATTATTCTCATCGTCAATTTGTATACCCGTTCGGTTTACTTTTTCCTTCAGTTCTCAAGGGCTTCCTGTATATATATTTTAAATAAGATAGGGAATAAACTACATCCTTGTTTGAGTGCTTTTGTAATCGGAAAAGTTTCCGAAATATGGCTTGCGTTAGTTGCGTTCATGCACTCCTTATACATATTCCAAACGGGCTGCACTTATGTTCTGATAATAGCTTTCCTTGTCAGGATTCCAAACAATTTTTTTCAGGGGCCTCTCCCAGGCCTTTTCCAGGTTTATAAATACCATTTGTGTTGGTAGGTTTTTCGCCTTGCGTTCTTCTAATATCTGCTGTAGCACAAAGATATTGTCCAAGTACGATCTGCCTGCTTGAAATCCACTTTGGTCCTCGATCACTCTATCTCCCCTTCTATTCGTTTTTGAGCACTTTGCCATACAACCTTACCATTGCACTGACGATGCTAATGTCCCTGTAATTCTTCATACTCTTTTAATTTTTTTTTACATTTTTTATACCTATTAATTGTCGCTGGCTGGAATGTAAAATTCCTACCTTTAGTTCTTTCAAAACACTTTATTTCTTATGCACTTCTCCGAAATTATATTCGCAAAGAGCGTTTACATAACTCCATAAAATCCATAAACTAAAGCAGGCACTTTGACAGAATTAAAAAAAGGACAGGAAATTAGCGTTGCCTCCCCTAAAAAAGCCCGTCAGAAACTCCTCGAAAGAGGAGCAGATGTAGACATACATATAGATATATACCGAAAAAAGCAAGAGGTGAAAACGAGAAATCGAAAGCGGCACGCACTCCCTAGGGGGCGCTAATATCGCGAGATATAGAGGGGCTGTGTTGGCCGTGAAGTCATTGAGCCCAAGGTAAATCGACGTAGGGTGGGTCTGCCCTAAACCGCCCGGTCTATTTATGGACGCGATATTTGATTATCATCATCGAAGTTCCTTGCTAATGTTGCTGGGGTTCAGCCACGTCGTGATGGCAACTCCCGCGGACCATTATTTTTTATGACACGTCAAAGGGCACCACGCTATATCGTAAGTCACTGGTGCTGAATCACTTTCACCTCATGCACGAAATATAACACAAATAATGAGAATGAAGGTAGATGGATTATAGTTTTAAGGTCAATAGACTAATACCTTCGCTTCCAAATAATTATTTCGTTACTAGGGAGGAAGGTTTTTAAAATTATAAAGAACAAGCTGCTGTTTATAAGTAACTAAGCACGATTTCTTTTTTCTATACCTACTATACACTATGTTCTTGTAACAAACTTATAGCAAAATTTTCGGACGACGCCGCAATACCCACAATAGATTGTGATCCAATAAAGGCAGCTGAGAAACTACAACCTCATCTCAACCTACTTCAAGCCTGGCTGGGATAAAGGAAAGTCAAGGTGAATCCAACCAAATCCGATCAGATCACATTCACAACACGATGTAATAACTGTCCACAAGTACTTATGAACGACACTTTTATACCCGTCAAATCAGAGGTGAAGTAAAAAGCAATTCATCACCTTTAACACCTCCATTTTGTTACAGTTTGAGATTAGTTGTTACACGAAAGTGCTTTACTCGGACACGAAAATCTCTTTTTTTTTATCAACATATGTAACTAAAAGTTACGCGAGTCACATAAAACTTTATAAGACACACTTCCGATATAAAATCTGTTCGGGCAGGAACAACTTCTTTCCCTGGAGATTGATTTTAATGCTGTCCGCCAACCGTACGGTTTCTCTGGACTCTAATAAAAATTAAAAATAAACAACTTGCCGTCCTGTGCAGGCTCCATAATCGGATTTAGACGTGGTACACCGCATCGATGGATAATTCAAATTGTTACGGAATCGTGGAATAGAATACAGGGAAACCATCACACAATATTCGACTGAAATTATGGCATATGGTGATAACTTGCCTCTAATTACTAGAGATGAAAGAAGAAAACCTATTGAAGTTAGAAATCAAAGCAGAAATCAGGGGTTTATAGGTAAACGAAAACAAAACAAAATACAATATGTACAAGAAGTCTTATTTGTGGACAGCATATATACCTTTGGAATGTCGACAAATTAGCCAGACCACTAAGGACAATGTACTACAACTACAAGGTTTTACTACAGTAATACATCATTTAGAAGCTTACGTAATTAGCAATACAGTGGTGTATCAAAATCGATCGAATGGTTTTCGTGAAATTAGCTTTAGTTATCTTACAAGTTTCAACAGGTTGCATGTTTACATACTAATGCAGCCTTGAGGCCTATTGTAAACAAGCATTAGGTTTGTGTAAGTGTGTACTGTGTGTGTGTGTGAACTGTATGGCTTGTTACTACCTCTCCTGGCCATTAGAGGGCACCTCGCTGCGACCAACTTAAAAATCGGTCGCCGCAGCGGAGATTCGAACCGTCGACTTCCTCACAGAAGCCTAGCGCTCTTACCACTATGCTATCCCGGCGTTTTCAGCTTGTATGTATATAAATGCAGCATTCGTTTATGAGCAACATTATTCCGAAAGGCGATACTTAATTTCCATACATCCTAACGAACGGTGGTGACCAGAATTGCACTAACCACAGCACTTCGATATCTTGGAATTTAATAGCTCGTAATTGCCGATTCGGGAAACCCCTTGGTACGGGAATAATAATAGTAATTATAGTCGTCGACCGGACGGTGACGCACCTGTCGCATTAATTAGCGAAACGTCCACCGCGAGAAATCACGGCAAATTCTCGGAAACGAGCAATTTCCGCATTGATGATTCAGGGGCCTAAAGCTCTGAACTGAAGATACATGGCGAATACAAGCGTGTGCTAGCGGATGATATGTGGTATTCGGCGCATTAATTATGCGAACGGAATGTCGACCGCACACCGGCTGATTATGGGGCAATGAACGTCGATTAAATGTCAAATCAGCAGTGCAACTGACAGTAGGAAATATTATCGTCTTCCTCTACATATGTATTTACTTTTTCTATTTAGAAAAGGATATAGTTGACATAATGTTGCGTTCGATCGTTGAGCGACATAGTTGACGTGATCCTTCCAAATTAACTTGGAATCCAAGGTGACACCCAAGGTATTTGGTCTTCAAGCTCCAATACCGAACAGCCTGATATTACGCGGATTCTCCCTATTGCGATTTTTATTAAATAGGATCTCGTTTTTCCACTTGATAAACCATTCCTCTTGTCTTTCAGCCGCTTCCTGAAGATTCCTGGCTGCCAACCAGGTGGCACGAGAGCGACAAAGGACTAAAGTATCGTCCGCGTATGGAGCTAACTGCGTGCTAGGGCTAGTGGGCGTATCGCTTATATATAGATTGCACAACAGGGGAGCCAACACTGAACCTCGCGGGACTCCTGCTCTGATGTCTCTTGTCCTGGATTTCCAGCTTCTGTAATGAACGTGGAAGGTCCTGTTTTTCAGAAAGGACGATAACATGGCTACCAATGACTTTGGAATTTGCGGGCGAAGTAGATTGTACAGAAGGCCCATGTGCCAGACTTTATCAAACGCTTTAGCGACATCCAAAAATAGCGCCCCAGTGGTGCTTTGGCGATTGAAGGATTTCGTGATGTGGTTTGTAATCCTGTGCAGCTAATTGGTGGTACAATGCCCATGGCGGAAACCGTGCTGCTCCGGCTGAATAAGGTTACGGTCTGTCGTTTCCAGTTGCAAGCTGGAATGAATGATACGCTCAAACACCTTGCTAATACACGAAAGCAGACTTGTGGGTAATTCTGCTGGAGGCTAGGGTTATCAGTTTTCTTCCTAATCATAATTAGATTTGCATGTTTCCAAGCTTCTGGAAAATGACGTAGCCATAAAGCAGCATTAATAGTGTTCATAAGGGTCATGATCCCTTTAGGGGGGAGGGCTTTAAGGGCAGCATTTGTGATCCCGTCATATCCTGAAGCCTTCTTCATTTTAAGGCGATTAATGATGGTTCTAAGCTCATGGGGCATGTTGATGTTTCAGGATACAGTGCAATTTTCTCATAAGCAGTTGAATTCAGGTATAGAAGAATAGGTGTTAAAAAAGTAAGTCAGCTGTCATAGCATGTGTTTGGGTCAGCCTATATACATGATATAATCGCCAGAAAAACTGCAAATAAAATCAAAAATCCAAGGGTCCGAGCGTTTCTTGGAAAGAAACCTGAATTTTAAATGAATTTATTCCAACCTTTACGTGCTCACTGTATACAATTGCCAGTGTCCATGCCTAAATCTAAATTGTGAAAACAATAAAATTATTCTATTCTATTCAAGAAATCTGGTCAAAATTGCGCGCCCAATATGACATAAATACAAGTAATCACACATTAGCAAAAGGCCATGTAAACACTAAATATTTTTATTTTTATTACATTAATCGTAATGTAATTTAGTCGCCAAGGTATATATTATACAAAGCACACTATAAACATAATTAGATTTACTGGCGTATCAATTAACAGTAAAGATTAAAATAATTAGACATAGATCAAAGGTTAGATCTGCGTAAAGCGAAAATCTCAATTCGAACGCCTGTGCCTTAAAAAATAATAATAGATCTGTGTGCAGCGAATCGTTCGGACGAAATGCGGCGCATCGCTCAATTAACCCACAGTTTTGTCGATGATTGGGAGAATTTTATTATCGGCGCGTGTTAATTGGATGTGTTATTCACGCGGGAATATTTTTTACATATATAATGAACCGTGAATTTTTATCTAAACGCTTTTAGGGTTGGTATTTTATCGATAATGCGTTTTAACTATTCTTTTTTGAATGTATTTATATTACATCATCGAAATGTTGTTTTACAAATCCGTCACTGCCGTACACATTTTAAACCATTTAATCAAGTTCCCAAAATATACGCTGCAAATTTATTTAAAATAGTGGATAATAGATAGTAACATCGGCGCAGTGGTCTAGTGGGTTAGTTACTAGACGACTAAACTGAAGGTCCCAGGTTCGATTCCTGACCGTGCCAATAACAACGATGGCGTTTCTTCGGCCATGGCTCGACTCAAGCTGTAAAAATGACTACCTGGAAGTCAAATGGTTAATGGAAAATTTAAATACCGACGATGAACTAAACTTATCATTTATGTCTGACAAATCGTGGTTTCACCTATCTGGCTAAGTGAATATCCAACATCACAGGACATGGTTAGCAGAAAATCCTCATAATTTTGTGGAAAGGAGTTTACTTGGCAGTTTATTTGGCCGATGGTAAGCGGATAAGATCTAGGTGGGGACAAAGTGCTATTGGTGTCCCGCAGGGTACCATTCTGGGGCCCCTTTTGTTCTTACTGTATGTGAACGACAAGCCGGAGACTGTGCAGTGTTTAACGGTTCAATACGCGGACAATACCTCGTGTGTGATAACCACAAACTCTGTTCAACAAAATATAACAATACTAGGCGATACCCTAAAGAAACTAAATGAGTGGATGACTGATCACAACCTCCAGATTAATATTAACAAAACACAATTAATAAACTTTAACATACAATGTTAAAGGTGTACAAATCAAGTACATGGACACAACACTTACTTCTTCCGATGGAGCGTCCTTCCTAGGGATGAAGCTGGACTCTGATCTATCCTGGAGTGGTTACGTCGAATATCTTGCATCGAAATTAGCTGCTTTTTGTTACTGTCTTCGGGTTATATCGCGGTGTCTTTGTCCGGAGGCTGCACCTAGCGCCTAGAATGCATACATAAATTCCCGATTGCTGTACGGCGTGATTTTCTGGGGCGGTTCTGTTGGTATGGAACGAATATTCAAATTACAAAAATCCAGCATTAGAACCATTTTTCGTTTTAAGAACAGAGAAAGTTGTAGATCTCATTGTAGATGTAACAATTTACTCACTTTGCCATGTTTATACATCCTAGAATGCGCATTATTTGTCAAAGCCAATTGTTCAGAGTTTTTTCATAAGTATGAAATGCACCACAGTCATAACACTAGAGGTACTGTAACCCCTCACGTTTTGGCACCTCAGACCCATCTGTCAAAAATTCAAAGAAATGCTCTGTACTCTTGCATTCGAATATATAATCATATACCTGACACAGTCAAAACATTGCCTTATGCATTGTATAAAAAAAATATTAAACAAAACTTAATTTGTAACGTCTATCGAATATCAATGACTTCTTCGGTAGTCAAATGTTTTAATAAGTGTAACACTCACATGTATATGTAGGTAACGTATTAGTGCTTGTTTACTGTGTTAATCCAGGTAATTTGTTTTATTGTATACTATTGTATATCTTTGTTGACGTGTTTCGTACTGTTTTTGTATAATTAAATAAAGGAGATATTATTATTACATTCGATAAAAGTTGGTGTTTGGGTCACGTTATCAAGTCGACGTATTACTGGACCAATATTTTTTCAAAACACCATAAATGCAGAGAGATACCCCAATGATTTGCTACAACCATTTATTGACTAGCGACATGATGACGAGGCTAGTAAAGGATACTTTCAACAAGATGAAGCTACAGCACATACAGCTGGGGGAACTTTGACTTGCCTTGGTGAATTTTATGACGATAGATTAATTAGTAGTCATCGATGGCCTGCCAGTTCTATAGATTTAACACCGTTAGATTTTTATTTATTCGATTATTTGAAAAGCAGAATTTATAAGAATCGTTTACACAACCTTGATGCGTTGCAGGCAGCCATTCAAAGAAAAAATCAGGACATAACACAAGAGACTTTAATAAAGGTCTGTGATAATATGAAAAGAAGAGTGCCATTTTGCATTTTGAGTCAAGGCATGCATTTTGAATGCATGTTATAAACAAATGTTTTTAAAAATAAATAGAATTTTATATTGATTTGTTTTTTTATACGTTTTGTACGTATTATTATCTATTATCTTTGTTTTTACTTATTTTTGCAATAAATTTTGGTAATTTTAATTTATTTTATCGTCACCTCAGTACATATAAAGAAAATAGTGCTACACCGCTGGTTTCTTTCTGTAATTCAGAACTTCAAATCCAGGTTAGTAACACAGGCAGTGTTACCAGCTGATATAATTTAAGATGGCGACATTTTCAGTCGCGTGGTTCTCGAGATTTCTTGCTGTATCTGTAGATAGCAATAGCGACACCTTTACATTCTATTGAAGCTTTCATTGCTTACATTAGCCGGTATTAGGAGCGAATATTTCTTGATCTGGAAAAGATTAAATTATGCATCGATACGTGACTGTTCACCTTAAGCCTATAGGAAGTCTGTATTGTAGTCACTAGAATTGTAGTAAAAGTAAATGCTAGTATGACTTGGAGTAAGTGTGTAATTTATTGTTGAAAGCTCGTATGTCGAAAAATACCATTCTCTTTTCTCTAAATTGGAACCCTTGACATAGAAAGAAAAATCCAGTGCACGCACGCACTTGATATCTGACCTAAATTCACTAATAATCTACGATATAACAACGGTCGCCTTCTTGTACATCGACAAAGACCCGCTCAAAATACAGCGTTCTACTTCCACCACAACACAGACCCATTCAGTTCCGAAATGCTTAATTTAAGAAGGAATACAGCGGCGCCTTATACATTAATCACTTTATCGGACTTCCTTCGACCGAAGCCGTGTACCTCGTCGATTTTACCGCGCCTCGTGGGCAAAACCACCAAAACGGAACGGAATCGAACCAACATATATTCGGATTCATCAATCATTCTGCCCGGTGCCACAAGGCGTGCGACTAGAATCGATGTATAAGTGTACGACTCCGATTTTTCTAGCCACGAACTCTAATGGCGTCTTTCAGTAAACATTACGAAGAGTATTTGATACAGAAGGCGGCCAAACAACTCTGCTCGTACATTATCGAAAGCGCAGAGCAGTAGCAAGCTATCGTTAAACTAAGACTGTTATAATCCTATGGAATTAATTACGAACATGTAAAACATATGTACATATGTACGTAGATATATGTGCGAAGCTCGGGGTCGATGCAGCCGGAGAGATTAATATTTTAGAGGGCATATGCGATATACCTGGAAATTAGGAAACTCGATTGCAGATTTCGTTCTCGAAATTTATTAGGCGTTGGGGAACTGTTTCCGGTTTGTGGAGCTTAAAAGATAAATTTCACAGTCGGCATGTGTACGATATGGTATAGGTAATTAGATTTCTCCCAGGCAATACGGGTTTGTAATAAAATCTACGTACCATGTACATGTGAATGCAGCGTAAAGTGAATTCAAGGAAATTAAGCTGCGGGAAGTTTTGCTTAATCAAGGCGTACCTGCATGTTCTTTTGATTTGAAAAGGTGATTGCAGTCTACACGTATGCTCAGCTCTCACCGGGATGCGAGATACACAGGTGAGTTTTTTTCAGATGTTTAGCATGGGGATCTCGGAAACCAGCGGAGACAGGGACACGATCAAATGGGGAAAGAATTGCAGTTTTACGAGCTGAATCGAATGGGCCTTTTGTATTTTCGAAAAATTGCACGGCTAACTTGATATCTCGAAAAAACTGTTTTCATGATATTTCCTTTAGTACCTGTAGCTCTGTTTTTATTGACTTTAGAATAAAAGTGTAACGGAGAAAGTTGTAGGTAAATATATGCTGAATAAGGCAGTCTCATCGAACTTTTAATTAAAGCTGTAATTTTTGAGATATAACAAAAAATTTGGGTTTTTTTAAATGGAAATCATAGTCGGCTATGACTTCATAAAAAAAGCATTTTTTCAATGATTCCAACGATATAACACTTGACATAATTCTTTCTACAAACAAATAAATTACAGCAATTTTTACCTTTTAATTTCTGAATTGTTCACGTAGTTAAGCTATGGAAATAATTGATAGATGCAAATTATTGAGAGGTGAAACTAACCTTAGTTTTCGTTTACCGCTGATTAAGGTTTCGTAAAGTAGCAACATGATTTTTTCTAATCTAGAAAAGCGTAATATGGTTTAGCTTTACATTTTGTGTCATAAAATTGCCGTACAAGCTGCACAACACTATTTCGAGCGATATTTCGATCGTCGCCAGCCTTTTCTAACTACGTTTAAGAGGTTGTATGATAAGCTGCGGGAGTGCGGTTCTTTCTGTAATCTAAATCAGGCTGCAAGAGGCATTAGTGAACAGACGGAGGTAAATGTGTTGGCACGTGTAACGCAAAGTCCATCGACAAATTTCAATAGAAGCAGGCAGGGCACAACGTACTATTGTACGAGTACTGAAGAAGCATAGGTTTCATTCCTATAAATTACAAAATGAATATAAAAAACACTACTTTTTAACGCAATCTGAGAGTACAATCTGAAAAAAATGACGCAGTATTACGTGATTGGGCGGACATACGTGCGTACCCTTGCTCGGTTTATAATACACTGTGACTGGATATTGTCAATGAGACTCGAATGCGCGGTTGCCATTCACAAAGCAATCCCCTGTTGGGATGTGGCCATACGTGTATGTATGTACCTATGTCTAATACGTATATACATTATTGCAAAAATCCAAATTAGAAATGCCTACAATCAGTATTTGTTTCGCGTGGAGCAATCAATTGCAAATGACAGCAAGTATTTTTGGTCCTTTATCGCATCTAGGAGAGGTCGCAGTCGTGTTCCGGGCAAGCTTTACTGTGGGGATGCTTGTCACGACACTCCAATTAGTATTGTAGATATTGTGTGTATGTTAAGGGTTTGAAATAAAAATTGACTTCAGGTTTGGATCAGGTACCCGCCTTTTTTAAGGATTGCCTCAATGTATTTGTTGGACCACTCCTCTACATTTTCAACTTTGGGGGTTTGCCCGGTATTTAAGAATGGCGATGCCTCCCAAGTAGATAACTATAGGCCCATATCGGTTTTTATCAAACTTAGCCAAAATTTATGAATCCATCTTGTACCGCCATATATATTTAACTCTTAGTAGTGGTATTAGTCTCAGTCAGCATGACCTCATGAGCAGAAGGTCTACTGTGACCAATCTTGTTACCTTTGTTCAGTATGCTTCAGAGGCTGTTGATGCTGGTGGGCGGGTAGATGTAGTCTACAATGACCTGTCCAAGGCTTTTGATAGGATTGACCACGGTCTTTTGTTGCGCAAGCTTGGCTGCTGTGGTTTCGGTACTGCTGTGCTGGAATTGATGCGATCATATCTCTCTGATCGTACTTTTCTTGTTAGTTACAATGGTTTTGTGTCTGGTAGCCGGGGGTGCCCCAAGGCTCCATTTTGGGGCCTCTACTTTTCTTGATATTTGTGAATGATCTACCCGATTGTTTGAATTGTGAAGTACTTATGTTTTCGGATGACGTTAAGCTTTTCTCGTCCATTCGAACAGACAGCCGCTGTGGGAAACTGCAGCTCAATATTGACCGGTTGGTTGAGTGGTGTGACGCTAATCTGCTGGACCTGAATATTTCTAAATGTACAATTTTAACTTATGCACGTAAACGTTCACCCATTCACTACCAGTACTGCATTGGCTCGAACCTTTTAAAATAATGTACTAACACCAGGGACCTGGGTATTGAGGTCGACAGCACTCTTCCTTTTATTAGTCACATATCCGCCATGACTAGATCTGCATACAGCATGCTTGGATTTATTTGTCGAAACACCAGGCGATTTTTAAACGTGCACAACCTTAACATTCTGTTTAACAGTCTTGTGCGGTCCAAGTTGGAGTATGGTGCTTTGGTGTGGAACCCATTGTATCAGTTCTTTGTTGAGCAGACTGAAGCTGTTCAGAGAAGGTTTTGAAACTTCTTTGGCTTCGCAGGTTTAATAGCTATCCATGTCGTGGTTTTGATCATTCGTAATTGTTAATTACTTTCGGTGCTACCTTACTTGCAGTCAGGGGTGAGAATATAGCTTTAACCTTTTTGTATAAAGTGATTCATAATTGTATAGATTGCCCGTACATACTGCATAAGTTGAATTTTACTGTGCCTAGGCTTGTCACGCGTAATATTTGCAGTTTCTATAATCCATTGCCCAGAACTAATGTGTTAGTCAAGTCGCGTGTTCTGTTTATGACGGAAACATATAATAACATATGCGACAGTTGTGACATATTCTATAGTTCATTGAGATATTTGCTTGAAATCAATACCGAGAGGAATATTTAAACCTGTGGTGCTTTTGCTTGGCGCTTCTTTCTTGCTATATCTTCGTTACATTGCTTTTTTTTGTAGCTTTTGTATTGCCACTTACTCTTAGGTTAATTTCTGTTTGTTAGTCCTGTAATTGGTCATCTTGTACTGTTGGGCCAATAAACTTATTATTATTATTGTATGTTCTAGATTTAATGCTGATTTAAAGCTTGCTTGGTATAATCATCAATTAATTCAATAGGAGATTTTGTGACGAATAAATGCGTTTGCATAATTTCTATTTTGAAATCTCAAGTTTTTGAAGGCGAATATGACGAATGATTTTGTTAAAACCGCAGAGAATACCAATAATTTTTTTTTATATTTCTAATAGAAGATTTGTTAATTATATCTGTAGATACATAATATAGATACAATGTTTTTCGTAGATTTTACCTAAATATCTTAAGTCGAGCTTTTAATCACTTTGTCTGCGACTGGTCTAAAACACATTTACACTACTTTATACATATGTATTTTAAAAGACTAAGTAATTATAAGAATGATCCTATGGGTTATGCCAAATCTAAGAAACACTACATTTCATTCTACAATTCCATTTTTAATGCAAATCCCAAAGTTCTAGTAGATATATATTTTTCATTGATACTCTGTTCAACGTTTGAGCAAAGAAAAATGTTGAAAATTCATGAGATACTTAGATACTAAGAAAAAACACAAGCTTAATTAACTTCTGCATACATTCATAACAAGCCCTGCGTTTTAAAAAAGGAACGGAATAATCGCCATTTTAAAATGAAGGCTCCAGTGCAAAACTCTAGGGATGGCGGTTCCTTTAATAAAAGCGGCAGTCGTTAAGGAAATTTGACACAAGAAATAAGAACACCGCAGGCTTATATTTCAAAAGATATGGCCGTGGTACAGGCAGGAAGTACGTTCTTTTTGGTTCCTCCTAAGATGGTTTGGCAGTAAATTTAAATATTTAATTGATACCGAAAAGCCTGGGAATTTAAGCGAGATGGGAAGGGTGAGTTCGCAAAGGGAATGGATAAAATATGTGGCATTGTAATACGAAGAGGAGTTCATAAGCTCACTCATTCAATGTGATAAAAAATAAATAAAGTACCTACGGTTACAAAGTGTGAGTAATAAATAATACAAGGTTAGTTCATAGTCATTCTATTTTAAGTTACAAAAGAGTATACACAATACACAAAGAGAATTTGAAGTAAGAAGAGGGTTGAGACAAGGGAATCCTCTATCAACGAGACTTTTCAACCTGACAGTAGAAAAATATTAAGGAATAGTGAAATAAAGACCACGGCAACCATATTTAATAATGAACACCAGGTTATGGTCTTCGCAGATGACCTAACAATAATCACAAAATCAAAAAATGACCTGAAGAAAATTGCAAGGAGACTGGAACCGGAGGCAAGGAAATTTGATCTGGAAATAAATCAAAATAAAACGAATTATATGGTGATGGGAAAAACCCTTGGGAGAAGAAGATAACCTAGTGGTGAACGCAAACAACGACAAAAGATATGTATGAGAGAGTAAGTAAATTTGTCTACTTGGGAGTTAATGTTGAAGAAAATGGGCGGGAAGAACAGAAAATCCAGGCAAGAATTGCAAAAGGAAACCGGAAATACGGAAGCCTGAAGTGTCTCATGATATCGAAATATCTATCAAAAAAACAAAAGAGCGAATCTATAAAACAATGATCAGACCTGCCGCCACATATGGCTGCGAGACGTGGGTCCTGAATTAGGTGGAAGAGGAGCAGATAAAAAGATGGGAGAGAAAAATGCTGCGTGCTATATATGGAGGAGTAAGAACGAAGGAAGGATGGAGAAGACGCACAAATATAGAAGTAGATGGCGCATGCGAAAGCCCCAATATCGTAGCATTTGCCAAAGCCCAAAAAATAAAATGGCTGGGGCATGTAGAAACACTAAGCAGAGAGGGGTCGCCAAAATTAGTGCTTACCAAATAGGCAATAGGGAAAAGGAGAAAGGGGAGACCAAGAGAGAGATGGACGAATAAAGTGGATGAAGATCTAAAAAAATGAAAATAGGAAATGGTGGAGATGGTAGGGAACAGACGGGAATGGAGATATGTAGTCCGTAGAGCACTTCTAGAGTGTTCCTAATATTAGCGTCTTATTAACCCTAGCCCTTCACGGCCTGTAGAGAAAATTATTATTATTATTATTATAAAAGAGTATACACATCTTTTGGTTAAAGGACTGTTATTGTCAGTGTTTCTAAAATGTGACGATCGATACACACACAAGAAACGAATATGTATAATCCCTTGCATTACTCGCAAAATCTAACTTAATTTTTAATCCTGTCGCATCAACACTAGCAAAGTTTAAATTCAATTGTTATTCAATAACGTTGAATCACATAGATAACATAAATTAGGATTTTCACAATCTTAATTGATATATATCATAGAGTAAATTAAAACAATTTATACTGCAATGTTTCAAATTGGTAATAAATTATTGATTTTTAGGTAATATAAACTTGGATTCTTCTTTATATCAAGTCGACGCAAGCCGAGCAACTTCCGAGTGACAATTATTTGACACTTGATAAATTAATTATAACCGAATTTAATAATCGAAGTGAATGTGCAATCCCTTCGAGACCATAATGCTTCACGATTAGTTTTCTCTATAAAGGAAACATTAACTGCTTATTCTCCAGAAGAATTACAACGTCTGACTATATTAGCAAAATCGGGTTTTGACGGTAACAGTGGGCATAGCGAATATAAGCAGAGTATGTCGGAAAACTTCCAGGACTCAAGCACTTTTCTTATTCTCATTGCTGCCTGTTCAGCACTTAGTTGATTTGTGTATTCATAATCTACGATAGATGTTTAAAAACAAAAACGAACTTGATTATTATT
>JARFOC010080030.1:0-14883 GCA_031763485.1 Osmoderma eremita
ATCTATGCATGCATATTTTAGGTGGATAAACGAATATCCTGGAACATAGAAACTAAGGGTGATGGAGAAATTCTGAAAACAATTGATTTCAGCATGCAAAAGTCTATGGGAATCAGGAATTTTTGTGATTGGGACAAAAATCTTCTTACCAGTGTAATAGGAGAATCAAATATAATGTAGAAAGTATTACTAATAAAAATAAAATAGTTCTAAATAGAGTGAATGATATTCTTACACTGTACAGTGCAGATGTCTCAAATAGTAACTGGGGAGACCTCTTACTGTACCAATCATCTTATTAGCATATAAATATACTTAGCGAGACTTCTATAATCAACTTCAATAGCTGATACGAATATGGCAATACCTACCTTCAGAAGCAGCTGCTATATCATTTGACTAAATAGAGAAAATTAGCACGCCGCTCTCTTTATGTTCGGACAGAGTAATTATTACAATTATTCCGCGTATCAGCGGTATTATTTGTCACTTAATTACTCGAAAATCGATATAAAGAAAATTTCAACTTTCAATCTCGCTTATCTATGAATATAACGGTTTAAGGAGCAAACGGAAATGAAGAAAGATACCTTTTAAACATTTTAACTTTCAAACTAAATAGGAAATAAATAGTCTTCAATAGAATTATGGGACAAACTGTTTGAATACGTACATATGTATGTTTGCAAAAGTAACCTGATATACTAAACTAAACTAAAGTTGTAATGCTTTTCCCTAAGAAATTGGGTCTGCTGTAACTTGTTTGAAAATCCCAATAAAAAAATTACGATTTCAATAGTATATAACACGTTCTAATTAATAAAAATATGTATTTTCATCGCAAAGAAGAATTGTGAATAACAAAAGAAGTGAAAACGGTTTTAAAAGCAAAATTAAATCTGCGTTCGGTCCGCTGATTGCACACATCAAACGTGTATATGCAAAACGACACACAATTGAAGTTAATTTTTAACGGAAGCAGAAAGTGTTACGGCAATCGTAAAAAAGTGTATTTATAGATTGCGGGTTCCTTGAGTGCTCTCCAATAATATCGTGCGTGTGTTTGCATCTGTATTCGTGCATCGTCTTGTGTTGTATTTTTATTTTCTTAGGAATAATGTTGGGCTGATTCTCGAAATTTATTATTTTCGACCGCGAAGTGATGAAGAATACTCGTGGTGGTTGTTGCCGTTAATATTAAGGGATTATTACGTGAATCTCAATAGTGAGTAAATATTTGCTTTTAGTAAAATTGTAAATTAAGTTTTTTCATATAAACAGCGCCTTCCTGCTTAAATTAGTATGTAGTGGGAATACGTACGTATGTTAGATTTAAATATTCTATTTAAATACTTTTGCTAGGATTAGAGACATAAATTCAATGAGCCACGCAGGTACGAAACTATGCCGGGCGAGATACCGATGGTTAATCGAATACTTTCTATCAAAAAAAAAAAAACACGAGCGTGTTTTCATATCTCCATGTGCATAATACGCCGGGAATTCTGATGATATATTCAACTACTATTCCCTATACGAAGATAAAAAGATGAAAGTCATATCAAAATATGTATGCGTGGAGTTCTGGGTTAATTAGAAAAAATTAAATTTACAATCGTAATTTGAATTTCTACGTTACAACAAATGCTTGAGAAGAAGAAACCCAGAATACGTTTTTTTATTATATTTATCACTGGCTTTTTTAGATTCAAATTAAAATCTAGAAAGTTTACCCCAAAAATTTCTTTAAAATTTCAATACATTTTTTTTAAATAGCTAAAGATAAGTGGTAGATGGTAATTTTGTTTATTCTAGATATTTCTTTTAATACTACATTAAATATATCTAGTATACATGTTTCTGTAATTATAAGAATTTACTCTTCTCTTGTAGTACATAACTTCTTTATCTTAATTGGAATTCATCTCTATCTCTATCAACCAACAATAAATTGGCGCAAAAGCTACACGCAGCGACATTCTTCATGCGATTCCGAATCGAAAATTTTTGTGTTAAAATATTGTATCATGTTTCCTATGTTTTCCGGAATCATTTGAAAGAAACATTTGGCAACACTGTACTTGCATAATAGGTACCGTAATATTTTCTGAATTTCAATCTTGGAAAACATCTTACTCGGGTGAATTTTATATTTTAAATTCTACACGTTACACCAGATATGGAATTCTATTAACATTATTTATTGTCAAAATAATACATATTTTTAAAATGTTAAGTTACATGCGCAAGAAAAAATAGGGATAACTTTTATTTAGGATGGGCAAAAAAGGAAATGGCGGAACATTTTGTGGAGTAAGAGAAAAGCTTACAAAAGTTGGATATGTCACTATACTGCCTGAAGAAATGCTTCCTTATGCTGAAGACAACATGTCGCTGCGCTGGACGTTTCAACAGGACAATGATGCAAAATACACGTCCAGAGCAGCGAAAGCATAGTTTGATGAAAATCAAACGACTGTAATATAGTGACCTTCCCAGTCACCCGACTTGAACCCCATAGCACCTATCGAGGGATGTTAAAAAGGCAATTAGCGGTGTCTGCATTAAGAATAAGGAACAACTGTAGCAGACAGCACAGGAAACTTGGCGATTAATTAATCCCCGTTGAAATATGCCAACGTTTGGTAGAATCTATGCTCCGTAGATGTCAGGTAATGCTACGAAATAAGGGCAGTACAGCCAAATACTAATGTGTCGTTAAAATTCGTTGTCTTATTTTTATATTTTGTTTGAAAACATTGTTTAATTTGCACAACCTATTTTTGCATATTTATAGATCTTTACCTATAGAATAATATGCTTAGATAGACTTAATGTTTGTGTTACAAACGGTGATCATTCTTAGTAAAATTGTAAATCATTAATATATATTTGCTACCTGTGTAGATATATAAGTATTGCCTTATACCTATTTTTTGAACACCACTACCTACGAACTATCATCTGTACTACTCCTTCGAGCCTTTCTAGTATAATTTCTAATATTGCCGCGTTAATTCTGTCTCTAACTTCATCAGGATCTTAAGGAGTCGTTGCATAAATATCCTTTTTTTTTAATGAAACCCCAAAAAACAAAGTCTAAAGGATTGTGATCGGGAGATCTCGCGGTCCATAAGATTGGACCACCGCGACCAATCTATGTATTTGAGAAGTGTTCATCCAACCACTCCCTTACATTACAAACAAAGTTAGCAGGAGCTCCATCATGCATGTAAATCCTATTATGGAGTATGTTCAGCGCCATCTCGTCAATAACTTGTTCCAATACATTGAGGTACTCATTGGCATCGAGGCGATTTGATAAACTGGCCCAACGACCGTGTGATTTATTATACCCAGCCAAACGTTAAAGGAAAACTTGACTCGCAATTCGTGCGAATTTTCATGCCTGATGGTGAAAATTATGAGTATTAAATACACCATCTGTGGTAAACATATAATTCGGTACGTTTTAAAATTTTCTTCAAACCTATTTAATATTGTTTTACAAAAATTTTATCGTAATATGTGTTCGTTTTCATAGATCATCTAAACTTTAGAAATAATATGAATCAAGAAGGTTTTCTCATATAACCATTACTGGGGTATTTGAAGCTAACTGTCGGATACTAACGGAGGGATCTTCTTGTGCTGCGTTTAGGATTTGCTCTTCTAGTTTTATTGTAAGCTTTTGTCTTGGTCGACCAGTATTAGGACTTCTTGTATTAAACGTACCAGTTTCACCAAGACGTTGTTCCAGATTTCGAATTATGTACATTTTCACTACAGTGTCCTATTTGGGCAATGTATGCGATATTCTCGTTGTGCCATGTTGGCACTTTTATCACAGAAACCCTACATATCGACATATTCATTGAATGTAAAATCCATTATGGGTGAACAAAATAATAACAAATGAACGAAAAGTAGAATACACGAAGTAATCAAGATTATAGAAATAATAAAGAAAAAAGCCCTAATTCTGGTGGTCTAATATACCTAATTCTGGAACAAGCTTTTCCCTTTTCTGTCAATGTTATTTTACTATTCTAAGGTTTACAATTTGGTTGCTGGTTTAGTCTTAGCTAATCTGCTAATTGTTTTTACATTACCAAAGCATACGAAGTTATTTCCTTGGCCTAACTAAATTGTTTACTGTTAAGGTATGATAAATTATTTGGTTGGTCGACTAGACCGTTAATTAAGGATCCATTGTTTGTGAGGAATTTGCTAAAAATCTATTACAGTGACATTAGCGGAAAAGAGTTCGGGATGGAATGCACCTAACAGAATATTTGAGAGATGTCCGAAATAGTGAGACTAAAGTGACTATTAGTATTTCAGAATTATATCATCTTTTAAAAGATAATAATATTGAAGACGCTTTTCCGGATATTAAAAAAGCAATTAGAAAATTTTTAAGCATGATGGTCACTAGCTGTAGTGGAGAACTGTCCTACTTAAAACTGAAAAGGATCAAAAGTGAATTGAGAAGTACAATTCTTCAGAAAAAATTTAACAGTTTGTCGTTGATGTTCATTGAAAGCGAGGTACTTGAAGAGATAGACTTTAAAGATGTCATTCGTGATTTTCCACTCAAAGGTCTAGGAAAACAAAATGCCTCAAAACTGGGAAGTGGGAATATTATTACCTGTGTACACGCATGTGAAAGTTGGGTCTTAAACAAACGTAGGGCAAAATACAGGCGCTGGAAATCAAATATTTAAGAGCGGTTGCAAGAGTACCAAGAAGAAACAGAGTAAGAAATAACGAAATAAGAAAAGAATCAAAAGTAGAACCGATTTTGGAAACGATAGAGAGACATCAATTGAAATGGTTTGGGCATGTGACACGTCAATAGGGGAGTGTTTGAGGGAGAGAGGAATGTCCTGGAGTGATGCAACAAACAAGAAAGAATAGATAAAGCTAATTTATTATAAGAAATAGGAAACAAGAAAATGATAGATAAATATGTTTTTTACCTTTACATCCTTAGTGTCTAGTCAAGTCTAGGAAAGTATCCCTTGTATCGATATATATTTTGTGTTTGCATTTATTCGTAAATTTTCAAAAACAAATTATACCGGCGCTAATGTTATTCGTTCCTGTTAATATCGATTCTAAATTTTATATTAATATTTGGGTTTGTTCATTTTGGATAATAAATCATTGTTCTATCAAAAATGCAATAAATCTGTATGATTAAAGGGAATATTTTCTACAATCACATCTATTACCATACAATTTTAATTTGGTGTTCTTGCAAACATATTTCTTCTATTTTAAATACTAAATAACCAAGTAAGTTGGTGTAACCACTCTTCTTTCTAAACATAAAATGTAGGAAAATAGGATTTTATAAAATTTCCACCAACGCTTAACAATATTACGATGCAAGTTCTGGAAAATTACTTCTTTACTATTGAAAGATTTATTCAACAATAACACAAATACATACAAACAAACTGCGTGTCCTACGTATACATTACATAAATATGTTCGAGACGGTCGTTACGTTTTGGCAATAACAATAAATGATCGCTATGTATGCAGCACCCGTCTGTATTTACGATTGCATCTGTGCAGCAGTCACTGAAATAGTAGAGTGCCAAATTTCACCGCACTTACACCCGTTTAATACTTCCTTTAAAAAAAAGAAAGAATTACTACCAGTTCGTGCTTCGTGTGCTACTAGTTACTAGAAGGCAAAGAAAAGAAAGTCCTTTCTGTATCCCGTTTAGGTGAGGTTCGAACTGATTGTGAATTCCCCAGATCGCCGGGTAGTAGTGGATGCGTCCTCCCATTTAAACTTGATCGGAATTTACGCGCGCAACTTATACACACATACGTACGTAATTATAATCGCATCGCGAGCTTCACGCGCGTACGCATGTATGGTTGTACCTGTGTTGTACAGCGAAGGACCGCGGGAGAACTCTAGGCGCGTGCTTGCAACAACACTCGAAGCGGAACGCGATAGTGTCTATCGCCTCTTCTGCGGGCTTGCAGTAAGCACCCAGAAGTCAGTTAATCAGTCGACACCGTCGTGGCAGGCTGGTCGTGTAATGTGAAAAAAAACGCGTTTAAACCATTTATTCTCGTCGCAGAATAAGTGTAATTTAATTAGTCGATTCCACGCGAGTGTGTTTCCATTCATCATTTTACCAACTGAGAAGAAGTCTGCGAAAGAAGCGCCAAAAGGACGAACAGGAGGAGCGTCTAAATTATTAATGGGATGATACTTGAAAATCTAGTTCTACTTGTCGACTGTTATATTTAGATGCTTGATCTTGGCGCTTATAGACTCTATAGTGAGATCGAACATTGGTAACAACACGCGGCAAGTGCACACGCTGCAAGGTGTTTTTCGTAAAGGGATGTTCTACAGTGTACAGTTCTCTATCGCAACTTTTCATATTCAATCAATACCGTGCGTATATTCGGCGCCTTCGAATTGTACAAATCTCAACGCGCTAACTCTAACCCAATCTATTTTGAAAGGGACATACTTGAACACTATTCAATTATTCGCCACCTGAACATATGATCGATTCCCGCGTGTCGATCGTCAGTTGCTTTTTGTTTATTGTCGAAAATTCCTTGGGACTCGGGAGAATATGTACGGTGAAAATGCGGCATTAGGTGTCCACCACAGGAGCAGATCGGGAACAGTGTCTTGTATACCGCTACATCTGCACATGCATTTCTCCGCTCACGGTCTCTTTCCAAAACGACTCCGACGATGGGGATCAACAGGTTCTTGGGTAATGTAAAAAGTTGTCTGTGTCTATGCTAATATAGCGATGGGCGTTTTAAATTAGAAATACTCGTATGTTATCAACATGAATTATGTAGGAGTTTTAATTAACGATTTTAAAATATCTGCACACTACTACACGAAGCAAATACAACGTTTCCAAGATAGTATGAAATATTGGTTTTAGAAAAAAAATATATACAAGATAAAGGTTTGTGCTTCTTTAAAAACTTATTATTTTGTGTTTAAAGTTACTTTAAGATGTTTAGATGTCTAGAGGTCTAGAGGTTTAGCTGTAAATTTAAAAGGAAACAAGTTGTTTTAAGTATAAACCACGCCAAAGTGTTTTCAATTCTGGATTACATACATATGTTCAAATATCAAATTTCGAAGTGCAAATAAATCTAAAAAAAAATCCGTATTTTCGCCAAATTTAAGTTCCATACAGTTTGCGTGCACAGATAACAGTCCGGAGTCGAAACTAACCAAAAAGTTCCCTCGCGTCTCTCCGTTTGCGAAGTAAATTTGAAAGTAATAAAATTTTTAACTCTTAATATACGTAGTTAAATTCCTCCAGTAACACAATAAATACCACTCCTGTAATGATGAAACTACATCCCCTTTTAGTGCGAACTTCATCATCGCTTTAGATGGTCTACGAGGACTAAAAGGAGTGAAACTTGGTAGCGAAGATTTTGTGGATATAAGTACATGTACGAGGGATGTCCGGTTACTAAGGTACATTTGTGAATTACAGACAAATCGCCGCCAATGTTAAGGCACTTCTCTCAGCGAGGTGTAAGCTTCTGTAAATCCTCCTCGTCGTATTTATAAAATATTGGCATACTTCCTCTTGAACTTCGTTGTCGTCTTAAAACCTATCATACGACAAATGAGCTTTCAACGGCCCAAACTAATGAAAATTAGAAGGAGTCAGGTGTGGATTATGGGGCGGTTGGACAATAACTTCCCAATTATGTTTCTGAAGCCAGGCCTTCGTCTGATTTGAGGTGTGCGGTCTTGCATTGTCATGCAACAACCTGATTCCTTTTCTGTCGGGTGGCTTTGTGTAGTTTTTGGCGAATTTTATAATAAATATCGCTGTTGATTGTCGCTTTCGGTGATAAGAACTCTATGAGCAAAATGCATTGCATATTACAGAAAACAGTTGACATCGTCTTTTCTGCAGACTGAACATTGAATTTTTTCGGTGTTGGGAACTCGGATGCTTCCTCGTCATCATTATTCGGGGGATATGGTGGTGTACCCACGTTTCGTCTCCTGTAACTATAGACTCTAGAAATTCGTTTATAATAATAATAATAATAATATATATTTCCAATATAGTGTACAAAAAAAGCAAGGCAAAGTGTACAGTAGTTGAATCGTCAAAATATATCAAAATACATAAACCTACAAGACAAAAATATGGTAAAAAAATCCTATATATATAAATATTTATATGCATGTAATATTTTTCCTAAGAATAGCGCGCTAAAAGCTTCATTGCCGCCGCCATTCGTAGCATTTTGTGTTGGCCGGTCAACAGTTTCTTCGATAGCCTAATTCAGATACGATTTCACACAGAACTTTTAGGAATGCCTGTCAGTAGAGCAATTTCCTGTATTTTCAATCGACGATCTTTTCGAATCAGCGTGTCGACCTTTAATTGATTCTCATCCATTTTCGTTGTTGATGGTTATTTTCGCAAACCTTCGGGATCATCGTTCAGAGCTGTGCGTCCACTTATAAACTGTTTACACCAAACACTAACTTGTTTTCGACTCATAACGCCTCCTCCGTAACTCTTATATAGTATTTTTTATGAATTTCGGTAGGTGTTTCATTATTGCGTGCAAAAAAGGCATTACTGCTCGCAGTTCAAACTTAGAGTATGTTTAGATCTGAACTGGGATTGTGCGGCTGTCACTGCACACGTACCTTAGTAACCGGATATCCCTCGTATATTTCGTCTTAATACAATATTCACAATCAGTACCACTAGTCTAGTAAACTAACAAGAAATATATGTACTAAATAAGAATCGTTCAATTATAACATAACATGGATATTATCAACAATGAATAACTGCCGAATTAATAAATGCCTTTTTGTCATATCTGTTCCTGGCTGCTTCACTCTTTTCTTCTTATTTCGTACCCATAATAAGATAAGAAAAACAAACACGACTAGTCTGAGCAATTTGTGCAATTTTTGTTGACATTTGATTTCAATCCCTATGTTTTGGATGTTCAAAACAGTTTTACGAAAAGAATTATTTCTGAAAGTCCACATATAAAAAACAATACAACAGAATTGTAATTTTAATATTGATACTTCTTATTTTAGTAACTGTTAAACGTTATATTATATGTAATAATAATAATAATAATATATTCCTTTATTCTCAGAAACCATATACAATAAAAATCATAAACATGTCTGAAACACGCCAAAGGAAAATATAAATTTAAATACTAACAAAAAACACTTAAAATTAATAGAATTAATAGTTAAGGAAATCTTCCATAGAACAGCAATTTAAATTTAAAAGAAACCGTTTCACTGCTGATTTGAATTCTACAATACTAGCTAAACTTCTTATATACAGAGTTTATTAAAAAGTTGACAACCTATATATTCCAGACTTTTTTGATACATTATAGTATTGTGCTTAGCCGGCAAAAGAAAATGTTTTTGTCTGGTATTTATGGAATGTTGTACATTATTTTTACTAAAGCTTTCTTTAAATTTGAAGATAAAACACAATACATTTAAAATATATAGGTCGTATACTGTTAGTATATGCTTACCCTGAAAATAATAGTCACTCTGTGGATTTCATTATTGTTGTTTTCAGGCGAAATTAGTTACCACTAATGGTAACATTGCAATTTTCACTTTTATTCAATTGAAACTTATTTATTGTGGTACATTATATTTTACCATGTAAATTTCACGAGGACAGCAACATTGAAAAAATTGGTTTTTCGTAAGGTGTTTTTATACATAATTGCCAGAGGTAATTGATTGATTCGATTTGAAAAAAATAGTTTTTAATTATCAAATTAATAATTTTAGCCTGAGGAAGGTAATAGCCACTATCAAAACGTAGCGCAATCGGTTGAATAAGAGTACTAAATACAAATCGCTCAAATTACCCGTTTTTGTTTTTCTTGTCTTAATCATCATTAGGAGCGTTTCTCCAGAATAAACGTACCTATAATAAGTTTGCTTCATTGCCGATAAAACTTATATTTAACATAAAAAGAGGTGTTATCTGTAATGTTGATGAATTAACGCTAATATATCACATCCACAGATAACAACAAATAACAGGCACATATATTGTACACCCATTCAGTTTCCTCTCTTTAGTCGCCAACATACTAAAAAAACCGTTGTAATAAACAGAAAGCACTGTAAATATAATACACTTTAGGTGAAACTTTATTCTTTCTGGAAAATTTATTTCTTTTTCGGAGTTGCATTTCAATTTCCCAATAAATTCCATCTCAAGGAGTAAAATAAATGTATGTTAAAACTAGGTTTCCCTTCAAACTAACCAACTTTCTCCGCGAAATTATTATGTGTATAATATTATTAATGCAAAACATTATTTGTTGTTCCAAGCTGCTTTAAAGCACTTTAGTTACGTACTCAGAAAAAGAATGCATATCGAGAAATTCTAAATGTCAGAATACCAATTAGAAAGGGAAAAATAAAAAAAAGGTACCATTGATTTTGTAGAGTTGAAACAAAGAATATAATAAAAGTACAAATAAAGTCCTCCTCCCAAAGTTTTCCTAATATAGCGTCATTATTTTTTAATTCCAGTGTTTTGGAATAGTGTCTCTAAATACACTTTATTTTTGATCTATCCCAGGACAAATGTAGTGAATTTTGCTGCAATTACAAATATTTGAACTACACTTGTAGTACATACAGTGACATGTACAATTTGTAGCAAAATTTATCAAATTGCACCACTAAAATTCTAGTAAAAGTTGCAGGAAAAGAATTGCATCACACCATAGCATTTTATCCTAATGGAATAATAGGACGAAATAGCATTAGTGATAATAAATGTTATCTTCATAATTTTTTTACAAATTTTGGGATTTTCTATTACTGCTTGCATAACGTTTAATGAGCTCATGAGCAACCAGACTGTCGAAATATGACCCGAGTAAGAAATTGTTTTCAAATTTTTATTACGCGATCCTAGATAGCGGCATTTCATTACTATGCAGTAAGAAATGCACATTTCATGCGAAAAGAAAGATTTAAAATAAATCTTTGGATCTCGAACGGCCAAATAATTGGCTCCATTGAATTGCCGGAAAATCGGGGTTGTTATCACCATTTTCCAGAAAATGAATATAATGTGGCTTTGCAATGGCGGCTACCCAGTTCATATACACGAATTACTTCCGTATTTAAATCCTTTAGATTATTTTTACTGGAGTTCCACAAAGAAGGTCTATGGAGAATCCATATATAATGGAATGGAATTAAGCCAACAGATTAAAGCAGTTGCACATGAAATACGTGAAGCGCAAGAAGAATTAAAAGAACTTGCAGTCGCTCGGGTGGCAGGCAGTTAGAAAATTTGCTCTAATGTTTATTTGTGTTTGGTTTAGTTTTAAATAAATATCTTTTACCATAAATATGATTTTTTTTTTCAACTCGGGACGAATGGTGTCGCTAACCAGGATTGCATATCAAAAGTTAGAATCTAGAAGTATGTGAAATACTGAACGAAGTTGGTGATTTTCAGAAAATTCATAAAAGTGCAAACTAATTTTTAACTGGGGTTAAATTTCGATATTCTGATTAGTCATGAAGCTGGCTTATTGACCCTCGAAGGGTTATCATTGGTTTTTGGGACAGCTTGTATATACACGCAAAGTATTAGCATGCATTCAATATAATAAATGACAAAATTAGGATATTTTAAAATGAAAACAAAGATTGCAACTGCAAATATGCATTTCGCCATCCAAATAGTGCTACAAGACCCAATGATATTTTACCCGAATAAACATTTTAGAGACATTAATTAATGTACGTAGTCATGTAGTCATCCGTAACCTAAACTTTTATATAGAATTGCATCTGTTTGCGATTGCAATATAATCTAATCTTGTCCAACAGCATCGTTTATTTATTTATTATTTCCCTTTAATCAGATTTTATGGTGTTTAGTTAAACAAGATTCAAGTTGTGCTTATACTAACTACATTTTCAAAAGATAGATGCCCGAAATTATAAACATTAACGTCAGAAAATTAGATGGAGCTAAATTAAATGCTGCACATCCTTTTTTAGCAATTGCTTCGTCTTGGATATATCATTTATTGACGTGATTTCGCAACGATTTTAGCGTTTGATCGGGTTACTTACAGAACATCATGCACAGAGTTTGATCTATAATCTTAATAATGTCATTTTTGCCAATCGCTTTGAAGCTGTTTATGTGTTTAGACAAAGCAGTGTTTAGAGCACTGTTAAGCTTTTATATAAGATTAGTTTAGCATCAAACCCGTTCTGTGTCTAGGCAAACGAAACAAATATAACCATTAAGGATTGCTATCTCTTTGGTATATCATTTAACTGAAAAATCACTGTTTACTAAAAGGCTTCCTAGCTTCTAGTAAGGAAATTTCGAGCAAACGTCAATAGCAACCTTGCGCTTCTCAAAGTAACAGCAGCTATAGCTGACATTTACAATAAAATAAAAATTGCATTACGTTGATTTTCTTAAATATACTAAAATAATCCAGTGGACAAGCAAGGAAATGCATTTCTGCTCCACATAAATGAATAATTATTTGTTGTATGTGAAGGTATAAGTCCACCATCATTACTTGTTTACTTTTAGAAACAGTTAAGAATACTTAATGTGAAATGTTTGTTTATTTAGGATTAATTTTAAAAATGAATACATTTTTACAAAACTTTTGTAAAAAAAACCAATAACAATCAACAACATGTGACAATGAGTGCAATGCCAGTACCCTGTGGGACCTCCACGAGTGTTGCCTACCTTTCTGCACCTGTTTGACATACTCATAATTAAGTGGTCTAGCTCTTGTTGATCGATGGCATTCTACTGTTCTACAACACACTCATACATTTATTGTTTTGTTTTAAAGACTAGATTTTGACGCAGTTTGCTTCTTTGCAGCAAATCCCATACGTGTTCTATGGGATTTAAATCAGGTGTACATGATGTCTTTCCATCCTCAATTAATGCTAAAGAAACTGGAAAAATAAAATTGATCCCAAAATAAACACAAAAATCGCAGGATGACAAATCAATAAATCTTACAGGTTTTTATTTCCACTGATTTTTCAGTTAATAAGCCCTTGTTGTCACTTAAACTGTGGAAACTCTATTGACGTTTAAAATGACATTACAAATCTTTGGTTATGTATGGCTCGTAAACTACTAGCAAATAAAGCCTTGTCTCCTAGATTATTTTGATGTGTGTATATCTATTCGTTCTTTTTAATCTAATTTGTTTTTCAGTCTGAAAGTAAATAGTGCTAATTTGATTTGCAAAGGTACTGCAAAAATCAATACTCTCAACTTGGCTAAAATTGAAGACGATAGGTAACACAATATATTACGTGATTCTATGGCATGGGCTAGTTTAGGTTAATTAAATAAAATTTATGTTTAGACTAGGAATGCAATTACTGTAATTCAACAAATTAAGTAATTGTAAAACCAGACAATTTTGTAAATGAACTTTTATTACCCGCAAGCTGGTAGAATAAAAAGAACAATCTGGAAGAAGATCAAGAAGTTCGTTAGTAAATTTTCTAAGTTATGTGAAAATATGTCTTCCATGTATAGGCACACAGAACAACTACTTAACTTTATTTGATTTTGCTTAACTACTTTCACAATATGGTAAATATTGTGGATTTTTTGTAGAAAACTAATTACAGTGAAACACTTTTTATGGAACCGATGCACACGGCTTCATTTCCTAATAAGAAGTTCTCTTTTAAGCGGACATTCTCTTAACCGGGCACGGACAGAATATTGGGCTTAGGTTTCAAATATATGTATATCTCCCTTGTGCGGACAGACGGTATTGTGTTGACTTGGGATTTCTCTAGCCATGTGACTAGATATGTATCAAGTTGCTGTATCTCGGGATCTGTTAGCGGTGCATTGCATTCAGTGAGAACAGATACTGCAAAGTGAGTGATACGTAAAAAAAATGTGGAAACAAAAATGCGCCTTGACATTAAAAGAAAAGATTCATTTAATTAATATTTACGAAAAAGAAAAGCAGAGTGTACGTAAATTAGGTCAAACTTTTAAATTTGGTAAAACACAAGCGGCAAATGTAATAAAAAATAAGAATGAATTACGAAAAATCTGGTGTTCAAATGTTAATATCCATCACAAAAGAAAATTTTTACACGAAGAAAGAAGTAGGATCGATGGAGAATGTTATGAGTGGTTTATTAAAGTTCGTAACACAGGTGTTCCGCTATCAGGGATAATAGTGCGTTCGAAAGCAAAAGAAATTGCGAAAAAATTAAATTGTGAAAATTTTTGCGGGTCAAATGGTTGGTGGCAACGTTTCAAAAGACGTCATAACATTAACTTTAAAACAATCTCTGGTGAAGGTGCAAATGTAAACATTGAAGAAGTTACGCAATATCTTGAGTTGAAGTTACAGTGAATAAGTATGATGCTAAAGACATTTACAACGTAGATGAAACGGGGCTGTTTTACCAAGCAAAACATTTGCTTTAAAAAATAAAAAGTGCATAGGGGGAAAAATGTCCAAAGAACTACTAGCAATTTTACACTGTGTCAATATGGCCGGGGAAAAAGAAAAACTAATCGTTATTGGTAAATCAGCCCGTCCCAGATCATTGAAGAATATTAATCTAGAAGAATTACTTGTTATATGGCGATCAAATAAGAAGGCGTGGATGACAACTGCTATATTACAGATTGGATTTTTCAGTTAGATAGAAAAATGGGTATTCAAGGTAGAAATATTTTGCTGTTTATGAACAATGCTGCTTGTCATCCACGGGAATTAGAGTTGCAAAACATAAAAGTCATGTTTCTTCCACCATGTACAACTGCT
>JARFOC010080061.1:0-14880 GCA_031763485.1 Osmoderma eremita
GCAGATACTCCCTAGAAAGCACTAGAAAGGTACGGGCATGACGTCTCGGATGACGCCCTGTCTGCCAAGATGTCAGCTAATGTTTGATGGTGCGCCGTAGCGATGCGCGTACGGTTTATTGGCAGTCTATCATGTCTGTGGGTGTGATTTGTTAATGTCCTTGTTTTTAATGTAGGTTTTATGTTCTCTTAATCTGTTTTCTAATCCTCTAGTGGTTTGTCCTATATAACAAGAATTACAAACCTTACAATTTTGTATATCTCAAAGTAGTAGTGTTTTTAATTCTAGATGGCAAAAAAATTCTAAGGGTATAATGGTTACTAAAAGCAGGTTGAATTTATTATATAAGTCAAAAGATATTTTTTCCCATAAAGGATGGAAAGTGATTTTTGAATATTTACAGGGTTTCTTTTAAATCATGGTACTTAATGTGGTGTTTTTGGATAAGTAGTGTTAATTTATTAGATATATATTTTTGGAATAAAATCTTCACGGTAGCCATTCATTTTTGCTATAGAATATATTTGCTATAGGAATTTGGTTTCCATCAGTCAATGCGCTGTGGAATGACGCTTATTTTGGTATATAACGTGTCCCGGCTATCTTTATTTTATCGTCGGAAAGATCGAGTTTAGTGTTCAAAAGTATGCAAAATAGCCCAAAATTAAGCTTTTTTTTTTTTCATATTTTTGACAATATCTAGACAGTTCTAGACAGCCGAATCACGTGAAGCTGTGGAGGCAGATGTAGCCATATATGCTAAGCACACGCTGAAAATTTCAACTGCGCACACCCTCTTGTTCGGTCTCTATGCTCCTCTAAAGTTCCTCGATTGTGCTTCAAACCCCCTAGATTGTCGCTCAATTCTAATTTTCTTCCGACAGTTCTAGACAGTCGAATCACGTGAAGCTTTGGAGGCATAGGTAGCCATATATGCTCAGCACACGCTGAAAGTTTCAATTCCGCACACCCTCTTGTTCGGTCTCTATGCTCCTCCAAAGTTCCTCGATTGTACTTCAAACCCCCTAGTTGTCGCTCAATTCTAATTTTCTTCCGACAGTTCTAGACAGCCGAATCGCGTGAAGCCTTGCACGAATAGTTAGCCATATATGCTCAGTACACCCTGAAAATTTCAACTGCCTAGACCCTCTGGTTCGGTCTCTACGGTCCTCCAAAATTCCTCGATTGTACTTCAAAATTTACTATTCTTCACACATTTTGGCTAATATCTCGGAAACGGTTAGAGCTATCGGAATTTGGTTTTTTGCGCCGTGGAATTGCGCTTATTTTGGTATATAACATGTCGCGGCTATCTTTATTTTATCGTCGGAAAGATCGAATTTAGTGTTCAAAAGTATGAAAAATAGCCCAAAATTAAGCATTTTTTTCATATTTTTGACAATATCTCGGAAGCGGTTAGGGCTAGCGGAACGGGTCTTCCACCAGTCGATTCTTCGTCGAAATGCGCTTCCCATGATACCATATAGACCTGCCGTAGATGCAATTTTAGGATCCCCACGGAAAATCGCGGATATCTCGAGAATGGAAAGAGATATCTTAATTTTCTTCGTGGCGTTGGAATGCTCGTGGAAATGCACATATTTTGGTATACAAGCAATCGCTCTAGCGGCAACTTTTATAGTAAGAACTTTAACCTCGAATATCCCGAAAGCAGAAAGAGATGTTTTAGTCCGCTTCGGGGCGTTCCAATTGCTATCTAAAGCCGCGTCTCGTGGTGTCGGAAAAATTCGATTCTGTTAACTTTCTCCTTGATCGCGAATAACTTGAGAACGGTTAGAGCTGGAACGGCAAATGTTACGCCACTCGATTCGTCGTGAAAAGACGCGAATTTTGGTGTATAATACATGGGGTTATCTTCATTTTTGGCTCGGAAAATGCGATTTTAATGTAAAAACTTGGAAAATTGACTATTCTCTTCACACATTTTGGCTAGTATCTCGAAAACAGTTAGAGCTATCGGAATTTGGTTTTCACCAGTCAATGCGCCGTTTGGTATATAACGTGTCCCGGCTGTCTTTATTTTATCGTCGGAAAGATCGAATTTAGTGTTCAAAAGTATGCAAAATGGCTATTTTGTAAAATTAAGCATTTCTTTCATATTTTTTTTATTTGAAAAGTAAAGTTTATAATCGGAAAAAGAAGTAACGGAGTACTTGTAATTTAGAAAATAGTTTTTTAACGCTAATAACTCCACTGTGTTTCAAGGATTCAGCGTTTTCTAACCCTTGCTGAATCCTTGAAACACAGTGGAGTTATTAGCGTTAAAAGACTAGTTTCTAGTGTCTAAAGTTTATAATGACAGGTAAACACGTAATTTGGACGAAATGAAAGTCCGTACACGTATTGCATGTGATGGAATAAACCCAGAATTGCCTTGAAGGACACTTAGAAAACTTTATGTTGTTTTGTTTGTCTTAATCAAGTTGAAATTTTGCGCGTCCTTCCTTTGTTTTTAACCAACTTATTCATAGCTCTGTTTTGCCGAAATAATATTTCCGTACCAAATTCCACTATACTTTCGTAATAAATTTTAACGTATATAACATAAATTTCCTTCAAAAGCAGTATCGATGTTCGAATAGCGTTCACAATCTCCAGTTCACCGTCTTCTACTGGAAGTCGTCGTTTTTCAGATTTAAAATTTATCCCACACGGAGCAGCCTACAGTGCGTCTTCCTCTCTTTTTCTCCTTCCTTGTATGTGGAGGCGAACATGCACACGTGCACCTCTTCGCTAAGGGGCGAAGCAATCCCGACAGCGAAGAGGCGACGTTTCTTTTCAGTATATCCGGGGTAGTATCAGACGTTGTTCATCTTTATCCTCTATTATTGACTCGACATTTCCGTCGACCTCCACTAACATCGATTCCTTGCTGGTTTTAATTCCGTTTACAATTTACAGCTTCGAAGAATTACATAAGAGATGCCACCGAGAGATGGCAATTTGTGCAACGGGTTTTGTAATTCGATTCGATCGATATCTTTAGGGGTGCTTTATTACACGGCGCTGCTCTAAGGATCTGTAGTACCAAAGACAATGAATTTGATATTTTTGCTCTTTACAAAAGAGGAGATAAACTCGTATGGTTCGAATGTATTCGATCTGCAATTCTGTGTGTACTCAGCACGCTATTTTCTAAAGATTTAGAACTAAGGGAAGCAAGAAGTTATTACGTCGCTAACTATTGTTATCATTGCACCATTTCGCAATATATTTAAATGTAATTTTTAAGTAAAACCAATTACATACAAAAAAATTTAGAACACGTACTAAGCTGTAATACGTCATACTGTAATACAAAGATATACATGAGTAAATTTTACAATGACTAGTATTGAAATTAATGCCAGAACTAAAACAATTATGTTTTTGCGTAAAAAAAGTTCTCTTGAAAAATTCAATGAAACAAAAACATAAAAGTAGAAATTCGCAATCCTGAGCATACGATTGGCGGGAGCATTTCGTTTGTTGTAGCAACTGGCTCAACAGCTGGACGTGGAATATGAAAATCAATCAGTGACAGAAGTTGAAGTGAGTAAATACATTCAAGAATTAATTCTTTTGCGAAATGAGAGATGAATTTCACGTCGTTTATTTGCATATTGTGTTTCAGAAGATGAGCGCCATCCAACTTGAAACCCAAAAACTTGAGAATTTTGCGTTGAACACGTTCGAGCAACGATGCTTATTCCAGGGAACTGATTGCGAAAGCAAAATAGTTTTTAATGGTACAGAAGTTCCTCAAATGCTGTGAGAAGATCATAATAAATTCCAGTTATCTTATCACTTGCGAAGAAAGTGCTTCGAAATGCGATGCAGCCCTCAGTTGTGCGTCAAATCAAGATCTTGGGTAGTTGTCGATTTCGTAATAGTTTATAGTATATCATGAATTGATTAGAGAATGTCTACAAGAACAGAGTACACAGCGTGGAAATTAAGTAACGCATAAATTCAGTAATTCCGTTGATATTAACTTTTTGGAAAAAAATCTCGAAGGGGTATGGCGATTTTAACTTCAGCTTATTCAATTGTTTTTGTTTAATGACAACCTATCTCTTTTATTATTGATTTTGGTAGTACTTTTTATTTCGTTTTCAACGGTGTAAAATTTTCAATATGTTATATTTGAAAAAAAGATTGGGAAAAACAGTCTTAAAGTTCAAATATTAAAAATTCATTAAATTGGGAAAATTTATCTAGTTACCGGTGTTTAAAACAAATAACATTAGTTATGGCAACTGTCGTACGGGTTACGGTAAATGTCAATAAAATAAGTGTTATTATTTTGCTTTTTTTTAACTAGAAAAACTATTTTATTAATAAAAATGGTACAATTGAGCGAAAAAACACGGAATTGAAGTGTTAATGATGATTGGTTATGGCGACAGAGCTAGAACACATCAAGAAGTGTGTTAACTTTTTAGAGAAAAATACCCGGATCAGTTCATAAATCAATCAACAATTAGTAGGATTGAAAAAAGGATCCGGAACATGGCGTTGTAAAGAATCTTCCAAAAACTGGACGTCCGGGGACATTAAATGAAGACGTACAACTTGATGTGCTACTAGAAATTGAGAACAATCCACTTTCAACTAGTAGAAGCATTGCTTCGGACCACAATATAAGCCACACTTCAGTTTTAAACCTATTTAAAGTTCAAAAATTACACCTATACAAGCTGGAATTGGTTCATGAGTTGACAGAAAATGACTTTGATCGTAGGCAAGAATTATGTGAACAAATGATGAAGATTTGCCTTCGCGATCCAATATTTTCCCAGCGTGTTTTATTTTCGAATGAAGCAACATTTTATTTAAATGGAACGGTCGATAGAGAGAATTGTAGATATTGGGCTAGGGAAAATGTCCATTGGATGCAGGAAATTCACACCCAATATCTTCAGAAAGATAATGTTTGGGCAGGAATAATTGGTGACAGAATTCTAGGTCCATTTTTTCTGAAAACAATTTCTACAGTTGGAATTGATCCCCGATTTAGCTGCTTATTTCATAATGCAAATAATCAATCAAATAATGGCATTACCTATCAAATAAAGAGTGCTGCCAAAATCTATAATAAAAAATATAGGTTGTCATTAAAAAAAGAAGTTCATGACGTCATAACATGAAAATCAAATGATATAAGAAACTGAAATTAGACCGAAGATATTCAATATCAATTGTGCACTTTTAGTCATAAACAAACTTATTCCACAATTTTTGTATTTAAGGCGACTGTTCTAGCTTCTTTCCAGGATTTTCCTTTGCTCTCCAGAATTTTTCCTAGTGTTGTTTCCCATGTATCTTTTGGTCTTCCTCGTCTCCTTTTGGTTTGTATTTGTGCTTCCCAAGTTTTCTTTACTGATCTGTTACTATCAATCCTTTGTACATGTCCCCACCAGCTCAGTTGTCTCTGTTCGATAAACGTGAGCATAGGTTTTATTTGTAGGTCGCTTCTCACTTCCTCGTTCGTAATTCTGTCCAACTTTGCAATTCCCTTCACACGTCTCAAGAACTTCATTTCTGCTACTCGTATTTTATTTTTTTGTTGTCTTGTGAGTGTTCATGTTTCACATCCTAATTTCCACAGTGTGGAACACCATTAGTTGAAACTTTCAAATTATGTTCAAGATCCTCTATAACATCCATTGCATCATTGTTCCGTACATTTTCATATCTAAACTAATAAACAGCACTCAAGTGTGTTAAGTATAGCGTTGATATATGATATAAAAAGTAGCGGTCCCAAATTACAGCCCTGCCGAACTCCAGACGTCGAAATAAACTTCTGACTCCACTGAAATGTACCTAATTGATTCTATTGTCTAGGTAAGATAACAACACCAGGGTTCATTCGCAAGAAACTGAGTTATGAAGCAGAACTACATGATTTATTATATCAAATTTGATTAGCAACTCTCAACTTTTCCTAATCGCTTTATTTCGTTTGAGATTTCCATTAAAACACGCGTCACCTATCCGTACATACATATATCTTTGTGTAGTTCCATTTTTCCTAACCGAACGATTAAATACCCCCACGGAACTATGAGATTTACAGGGATTTGTTATCAACAACATAATAAATTCGTATTTTTTAACGGCCGAAGGTCCGGATTTATGACCGTCATAAAATTCGTATTGCCAAACTCTCGCCGGCCAAGAATCGAATACTAACGGAGTTCGCCGGAATCGGAGCCAGCTCCGCGGAAAACGCGCAAAAAAAGAAGAGGCGTAGTCGCCACGAATGCCAATAAATTAATAATATTTCTTAGTGGAGGCGCACTACGAATTGCGCGTAGGAGGTGGAACGTCGTATAATTGTTTTATAGGAAAGCGACTAAAGGGGAAGGACAAAATCGTTGGCCCTATAATAAAACGCGTTGGCGGGATGAGGAAGTTTAGGAATGAAATAAAATTGGAGAACGCTTGAGAAACTCGTATTGTTTTATCCATCTGAATTAACATTACATCGAAATAAATTTCGATCGAATTGTATTTAAATTAGATAAATTATATCAATAACTCCAGATATGATAAGTAAAGAGTGTAGCAAGATGGCATCATATTAATAGCACATTTTCGGGCAGGAACCCCTAATGCGGATGGAACATGAGTTTTCCCCTGTAATTTTGTTTTGAGCTACTTAGAGAACAATTTTTGAAGACAAATGGAGACAAGTTATAGTTCCAACATTTTCTATAATACGTAACACTTGGCTGTTTTCAATAAAATAATGCTCCTCCACATCTTACCAACGCAAATTTAGAATAGAGATGTGATAATTTTATGGTGATCGCATGATAGGTCGTGGATTGTGGCCCTCACGGGCACCCATAAATAATATTAATAAAGATCAGCTAAATAATGTTTAAGAACTTATGCCAGCAGTTGAAAATGAAATTGAAGCAATTACAGAAGAGGAACTTCATCACGTCTTTGAAAGCATAAAGGTCAGAATTATTTTATGTTGAGAAACTCGTAAACATTTATGTATGTATGTATAGTGTCATTGAGTACCTTTAGATTGCATTCGCTATTTGTTTGCTTTGTCCTTAAACTATTTTCTGCTGTTGATATAAATATGTCCATTTTCGGTCGCCATGTTTTATGATTGACTGTAGGAGGAACAAAATAATACTTACCACTGAATTTTAAGTTTATTGTTTAAGAATATTAAAAAATACAGTTGATGAGAACCGATAAGTATAACAACTGTCAAATGAAGTATCTCTTTAAACGATAAGCGGAAACATTAAACAAATGTTTTAAAGAAAATTCCTAGGTAATAGGGTGTTTAAATTTTTGTTTTTGCATATTGCCTATAGCAACACGATCTATATAAGTAAATACACGTTTCTGTATACAGGCTGATTAGGGTATAGTGAACCGCTGAAGGACACGAGAAGCAGATTAATAAGTTACACTTAAATACAAAAAAATGCGAGATTATTTCCACACGATAACTAGAAAATCTTTTTTTTTAATCGAGTCCGACCCTGTTCATATATCAGATATGTACCTATTAGTAATCCATTGCGGTATAAATATTGTTAATGTGTGGATCAGTCCCCGTGTATACGCCATTGTTTTACTGTTTTCATAAACACGGGTCGGCTTTAGGTAGATTTAGTTTCAAGAACAAAAGTATTGAAAGAAAAAATTGTCCTGAAACACATTGATTGTTACATGTTTCTGCATTTTTTTTTCCGGTTTATTATACACTTATGACTCTGTATACATACATTCATACAATCAAAAGCAGAGTATTAAAACTAATGCTTACCGATTCGATGGCCTTTTCCAGGCGAAATATCTCCTCCTGGAGCAAATGGAGGGTTCCCGTTTTGCCCCTGTGCCTCGCAAATGCCGCGGCACATGCACTATGGATGCTGTTCACCCAGTTCTCCAGTTCAACCTGAAAATAACGAGACAAAAAGGAAATTATGTGCCATTAGCGAGTATGGTTCGCAGTTATTACACAACCTCCGGAACGTATGTGTGTGCTGATGGCGTGACGGAAACCCTATTCAGTTCTCGCCTACGAACTTAAAACATACCCTTACTAAGTAAACGCCATTCATTAATCCGTTGTGAATGCGTTCGCAAGGTTTTAAATTTCTGCCGTATTCGAAGATGTAATTTACTGGTTAAAAATACAAATTCTAAGTAATTATTTCTGTGACGGCATAAATAAAATTTGCGACTTATTCATGCCTAAATATTTTTTTCCGCCTCGGACAGCCCCTATGGGTACTTTAACTCAATATTCCTTTTAAAGGCGACTCTTTTTCTTATAAAAAAATAACTTGAAACTTCTACAAAGTTGCCTTTAGTGAGTGTCCTATGTAACCCAATATATAGGATCAGGTTACTACATCTATGTCCATTTTCCCTTTCTAAGAGTTTCAGTTGGAAAGTGAAAAGGTATGTCCCGAGAAATGAATAAATTGAATTGAGCAGCCCATTGACATAAGAACCCTTTTACATAGCTATTTACAAGTAAAGACATTTTATAGCTCTATGGTATTCCGAGTATAGCGTAATTAAATAAACTGATTAAAAGCCTAAACTCCTCTATAAGCATAACAGAAAATTTTGCCGTAAAATGTGCGTTTAAAGAAAGTTTATTTTTGCAAAAGAATATGTTTCGTTTAGGTATGGTTTCATGACATCAGAGAAGTATCCAATTCCTTCCTCATACAAAGTATATCCAGGTTTTCTCCAAACTTATTTTACAATGAAATAAAATAGAAACTTTTTCAGATACAACCAAACTTTTCATATTACTTTAACCACAGATTATTACGTTAAATTTCGCGGGGTTTTGGATGGTAAAATATAAATATTTATTAATATTATTTATTATACTCAATGACCTTTTGCCAACGAAACACCATTTTTTGCATGCCGGTATTGTAGAACTCTATAAATTTTGACTCAAAAAATTGACGGTCTGCATTTATTACATCAACTCGAGTTTTGAACTATCTATGCTTCATATAGTTGTTAAGACATAGAAAAAGGTGGTAATCACTTGGCGAAATGTCAGGAGAACGTGGAGTGTATGGTAACGTTTCCCAGCTAAATTCAGGAAAATTTTCCCGGGTCACCATTTCTGTGGTGTTCGTTCACTTACGGCATCATCGCGTCGTCACTCCAGCGTTGGTACCAAGTTTATACTCAACCTCCAATTAAAGTTTTATTCGTTGCGATTTTCAATTAGTTGAAACTAGGAATTAAACAAAAAAAAAAAACAAAATGTGTAGGAATGCATCCGATAAAAGAAGGAGTCATATTAAAGTAGATGACAAGTGTTATCGATCAACAACTTAAAAAATATTCATGGCACTCTACTTTATACAAAAACCGCACTAACTTATTTGTTTACCTGATAGTAGTTAGTTGTTATGTCAATGTCACATGCGCAAGGTTTGTTCTCCTTTCCCTTATTTTATATCTCTGTTTTTTGAGTGCAAGGTAAACTAGCCTCCCATTGTCACCCTGGGCAACGCAACCTTGTGTTTCGGCTAAATAATCTACACTTTTAATGCTGAACCCTAAAAGAGGTTTTTTAGTAATATAATTATAGAAGCAGACATTTGATCATTTCTGATATGCACGGTTCTTTTGAGGACTATTTAATGCTGGATTTTGGAGACAGCTTGAAAATAATTCCATTAAATGTTGAAGGTCTTAGCCGTTTCAAGTACGATATGTGTAATCCATGTTTTGTAATCAGTGACTTCAACAGCCTTCACAATTTAGGATATCAATCTATCAATGACAACCGTGGAGTGATGAAAGAAATGTTAAGAGGTGGAAAATGTATTCCTAGTACACAATAATTTCGTTCTGGTAGGTGGAGAAGAGGTCATTTACTTTGATATTTTGCTTTCTACCTAAAGATGAAGAGGATAAGCCCATACATGTTACACTTTAAACTGTATATACAAGTAAGTCACAGGAAATAAATAAAATGATTTAAGTGTCTACCTCGACTAAATGTACGCGAGCGAATTTGACGAAGCCAATTTTTGATGTCTTTGTACAAAACTACGGCTTTATATCACGAATCCAGTGTCCGATGTTCAATCTTAATGCATCTCGGCTTCGTGATTTGTTTGCATAGACCATATATATGAAACAACATACAACTTCTTGGAGGTCAACTAAAAGTTGCATTTCTTGAGAGTATTCTTTCACCAAACTGTTCTTGCAATACGTCGATAGTGGTGGCATTAGAAGTGTGATGTGGCAGCGTCCTGTTAGAACCACAGGTCTTGTAAATCAATATCATCTAAATTTGGCCAAAAAAATCTGCTAACATCAATTGGCCAGTCATCGTCACTGTAACTGCATCTCTTACCTTGTCTTGTGCAAAAATGATGGTGGTGCAACCATGCCATAAACCACAATACACATTGGCCTTCCGCGGATGCAGGGATTTCTGGTGAATCTCTTGTGGGTTGTTCTCGGGCCAAAGACGATAATTTTCTTTGTTAACATATCCACTCCACAAGTAATGAGCCTCATATGGGATGTTTTCTTTTGTACATGATTTGTTTCAAGTTGCTCAACAGCCCAAGCAGAAAAAGCACAGCGCTTACGATGATCCAGTGGCTCAGTTCTTGGGTCAGCACAATTTTGTACGGGTGTAAACCCAAGTGCTTCGCAAAATACCACAAGTTGGCGTTCTCCGAAGTCCTAATTCTTGAGCACCGAAGAATCGATAAATTTGGAACTTGGGCAACACTATTTCTTACAGCAGTAATGTTCTCTGCCTTTCTTGCATTTTGAGGTATTGTTGGTGTACGAATACCAGGCACTACAAGGGTGATAATGTGATAGTAATTCTCGCAAAGGGAACCTTGAGTATTCAGGAAAGTTTATTTTCATAAAATTTTGATAATAACCGCACGTTCTTGAAGTGTGCATTTAACTATGATGAGCTGTCAGAGTATACTAAACACAAATGAGAAATAGTGTCAGTTATAAGATTTGGGCATGGTTTCTATATAAATTGAAAATATCGTTCTTTTTGGAAAACTTACAGAGCCCGCCATGAGAATCTGACGGTTTTCAAATGAACAGTGCTACAATTACAACATAAAATAATTTTATTAACATCAAAACATGCATGTAGCTTGGAAGTTGCAGTTTTCTCCTCTGGGAAATGATGTTGCAAATGGGTGATGCAGCAATACGTAAATCAAGACCCTCTCTGAAGCTCGGAAAGGCGCCAACGAAGAATTTATTGGAATAATATTTTTGTGACATCAGGCGTTCCACAAGGATCAAATTTGGGACCTCTACTATTTACTTTCCGGCATTAAAGAAACGATATCATGAGCTGTGTTCATTGATTACCTTCTTCTACATACTGTGAATTGATGATTACAGCTTACGGCAAAAGAATATCGACATAGAATATTCTGAATATAGCTCCGAAATGTGTTGGACATGAATATACCAAACTTTAACGTAATCTAACTCTTTTTTGAACGATGCAGGACTATACATCTGATTGTAAACAACGTTTATTTTACCGTGTGGCAAAATATCCAAAACACCGTTTAAGGCACTAGTGCACCCCTCCAGTTCTCATCACTTCGGTAGCAAGGAGTTTCAACATCGCTACTCCCTACTTTTCCAGGATTTTAATTAACATTCTCGTTTAACTTCACGTCTACTTCCTGTGATAGGAAAGGACAAGGAGAGCAAGGAGTAAGAGGTGGTGAAGGAGTAGGCGCAGAGAGACGCAGATAACGTAGCAAAGTTTTTCAACTTATCCAATGGGTGAGGATAATTAGTTACTGTTGGCGAGACTTAATTAAACCAGCTGGTGTCGCTGTATGTTCACATACGTGTCCTTCAAGAAGCGAGAAAACTCTCGCTCCTTGTCTCTGTGCCTATCCCCTCGGTGAGACTTATACACGTCGCTGAGTTAATTTATTTGCGGCCATGAATAAATTATCTTTCGGGGTTATTCGAGGCGGGTAAGTTCTTCTCGGGTTAAACGTAACGCATCGTTATAACACGTAATTAGGGTACTTTAATGTTTTGTGTTGGTAATAAATTTTAGATAACCGGTGGTGGCAGTGGAAATTAAGAAATTCTTGGGTGGAATTGACAAATTATCGTTTTGACACCTGCTGATTTTTTTATCAACAAACAATATCTTAATTTTGACAGTTAATGTTTTCGAACTGTTATTTTAAGAGATATGGTAACTCTAAAATTTAATAACTTAAAAATTAATTAATTAAATTAATTAATAAAATTTTGTAACTTTTTTTCTCAAATGTTGGCGGTTGGTAACTGTGTCACTGACCTGTAATATAATCAACAGATTAGCACCAACGTGTTAAGTGAGTACCAATAGTAATAATAATAATGATTTAATGGGCACAATCTCCGGTCACATTCACAATACAAGAATTATTGAAAATTATATATTCTTTGAATGAATAGAAATTAATTTTAGTTAATATTTTGAAAGAATTGCAAGGACTGTGGACTGGTATCACCTAAACACAGTATCGGGAAAACAACAAACAATAAATTTATTTAAAAAATTCGGAACATATATTTCGAGAGCACGCCACCTGTCATTGTCCACCAAATTACGAATGTCATTAGAATGTGTTTGAATTTAAAGGCAATCTATTCTATATTTTAACACGTAAAAAGGAAAGATGATTTTTTGGATAACTTTAAAATGCCCCTTGTGAGATAGGTATATGCAGATCTTATATTCAAATCTGACCTATATTTCTGAACTTAAACAGGACGTGCGAAAACACAAATACTTCTTTCCCCATTCTGTAGTGTACCATTGACCATAAGTCACTCAGGGACTTGCTATTGCTAGGGGAATAGGTATGTATTTTTGTGCGTGTAAAGTGTTCAATGGCTTTGTTACTTCTACCCCTTTGCAAAGTGAAGCAGCGTTAATTGTTAATTATTTCCCAATGGCGAATGGTGATTCGAGAGGGTACCAGAGTGAAAAATTCTCACTATCCATTTCGAATACTCGACTCCTGAAGCTGCCACTATTAGAAGGAGACCCTCTTACTACCGAGCCACCGAGTCGATAACTAACTAAAAATTTACCAAATGTAATATTTGTAACTGCGCAAGCATTGGTCCGCAAGATTCTCTTGGAGCACACAAAGAAATACTTGTGATACATGGGACGAATAAACCAAAAAAATAACCCCAAAAGCTAGTAAATTGAATATAAATAAAATATTTTATTCCGATATACTGTCCTATAAATTAACATCCAAGAAAATTTTTTCACAATATGGCTCAAATAAAAGAAAATAAAAGCGGACCCAAAACAGGTCCTCGAGGAACATCATAGGTGTGACAAACCGGATTTCTGAAAAATGCCACTTCTACAAATTTGTATTTCCAAATATTGAGATCGATTCTCGAGGCAAAAACCAAACTATTTACTTACAGATTACACTTTTGAGACAATGGGAAATAAATCTAGCTGAATGGAGGTATTTATAAGGTAGATTAATGAATTTGAAAGTATAGAATCTTATAATAAATTATCGATAGAAACCAGGAAGTATTTAATCTGCATTCAAATTCAATATATATTGTATCAATTCGATCACTCGACCTTGTCCTTTCTTAGTAGTCCACGTCATCTGTTATTGTGCACATAACCTTGGCACAATCCAGATCTCTTCGTCGTTACGAGATTGCAACAATCGTACCGTATTAAGCAAGACTTTAAACGGAAACGAAGCGAGGAACGCGTCCAATCCCCCAAGCTCTAGCACCCAACCCTGGCGATATCTCTAACAATGGGTGATTATGTTGATTGGAGATCTTACTCTCTCTCTATCCCTCTCTCTCTCACTCTGTCTGCCTGCCGCTCTACCTTGGAGGAATGACGTAAACTCGCCTTCGTGTTTATGTTAAGTTCTAATGAAGTATATTGTTCCGCGGCTGCTCGTAGTATATTTTTGAGGACACAGAGGTCGACGAAAACGAGAAGCCTCGAGAAACGGTATGGGGTTTTGCCATCTTTAATTGGTTCAATTTTTTTAGCTTGTTTATTTTTCTCGGTTCGATGAGAACGAGGTCAAGTTATTGCCTTTTGTTTTGGAACCATTTCTACCCCGTTTTCTACGGTGACTTATGCTTGGTATACGTTAAAATAATTTCCCATCGCTGGAGTTTTCGCATACTTCGTTTTGGTTACCTAATTGTTTGGTAATTCTTTAATTTTGCGTCATTAGAAAATTGTATATGCAGGTGTATTAAAGAATGTTGATGGTATAAAGTGAAAGCCTTTATGTTATAGACTGCTCCTAGTAAGGGTAAATTGGTGTAGTAAGGAAAGGATACTTAAGTAATGTAACATTTTGAATATTAGGTACATTCAACTCCAAAAAATGGAACATGGCAACACGGGAAACACGGGACTTGGAGCGGCAACAAGTGGATATTGTAATACGCGTTCTGTGCAAGGTTGAACTCGATCAAGTCATTTGGTTGTCCGTTGTCGTTTATTACGTGAACCCGGTTTTTGTAGTGCGTTCTACAAATGAAAGGCATTAATTTCGAGGAACGCTGTGGTATCAGGTTTTGCTTCAGACTTGGGCAAAGTGCAACAGGAACTTTTGCAAAAACTTCAGCAGGGCTACGGAGATAGTGTTTTGTCAAAAGCCCAGATTTTTCATTGGCTTAAGGCATTTTCAGAAGGAAGAGAGTCGACTGGAGATGAGCCACGCAGCGGAAGGCCTTCAACTGCAAAAACCTATGGCAATGTCGACAAAATCCGCGATCTTGTGCGTTCAGATCGTCGGTTGACGGTCAGAATGATCGGGGAAC
>JARFOC010080081.1:0-14875 GCA_031763485.1 Osmoderma eremita
TTAAATATATTTTTTATATACTTCATTTTTTGAACGTACGTGCCGGTTATTGGCAGAAATCTTCTTTCTTTGATTTAATAACATTAACCAAACTCCCTAACACTTACAGTTTTCTCATAGGAGTCTAAAGTTGCGAATCTCCCACATTAATACCAATTTATTGACAAAGAAAATGAAAGTTTTCTTGTTTTAATCAAAATAGAATGTATATTATAACAGAAGAACTCAAAAAATATAAAATAAAAATATATCACTTTTTCCTTTTGTGAGTTGTTGAATCTACTCTACCAGTGGTAGTCACCCATCATGGCTGGATCCCAGCGTCCGTGATAACGTGTTTCCATCGTTCTGATATCCCGATGGAACCTTTTACCTTGTTCGTCACTAACTGCACCAAGATTTTCTGGGAAGAAATCTAAAAAGCGTGACTGTAAAAAATGATTTTTTTAAAAATTCTTCGGACATTCGTCTTTTAGAAAATGATATTTTGTTGCATTGATATCCCACAGACATAGAAAGCAGTGAAACTTTGTAAAACTACTTTGTAAACCCGCTAAAATTGCTACCATCCTTAAATCGCCACAAATTTGCCAAATATATTTTTTATATTTAATTTTATCCAAAATGACGGCCAACTTATGATAAGTTCCTTTCATGGGATACGGGTATAGACGGTTTTTGATAACCGTTATGGAATAAAAATGCCTTCAAGCTGTGTTTAGAGGAGTTAATAAACAAACAGAACTCGGACGAGGTATGTTTGATACCGACTTCGATCATTAAACCATCAACGTCAATATAAAAGCATAGCCTATCTTATATTTTATAAAAAAAATATATAATGTTACATTATGCTTTCTAAAAAATATAATATTTGTTCCTTTTTCCAGCAAATTCCATTCTTGAAGTCTAGAACCAAGAACTTCAGATTGTTGCTTTGCTAAATCCAAGTCACGTACCCGATTATTTAATTCATTTTGTTTTATAACTTGAGGTTCATGAAATGTTGACGGATTACATGTAGGGTCGCTAGAAGTACCAGGAACCTCTAGCGGATGGGATTCGATGTTGTGATGTGTAATCGATTTTTTTGTTGAATGTTTACTAACGTTTTATCCGCATATGCTTAAAAGTAAAAATAAAAGTTCCCTTACCACGTTAATGAGTGAAGGACTCCAAATACGTATTTCGGCACCTAAGTTACCGTCCTAAGCAGAATCTAGAATAACAGAATAACAGTGTCATTCAAGTGGTGTTCTGTGTGGTGCATAAACACCACTTGAATAAAAGTGTTATTCGAGTGGTGTTCGGTATGGTGCATATTTCCCAGAGTGCTGCGTCTAACACTATTTTCCTTTGTTGATTCTACTGAGGATGACAATTTAGTTGCCCGAATACGTATCTGGGGTTCTTCACTCATCAAGGTGGTACCGGTATTTATTTTTTATTTTTAAGACAAATACTTTAACAATAAGAGAATCACGCTTCTGTTTCATTTAACTTTCTAACTTATGCGTGAACACGATTATGCAATAAAAACCCCTTTCATATAATCGTGTATTATTATTAATTTCAAAATTTAACCAATACAAAAGCGAGTTTCTGAGAAAACACTACTAATTTTGTATCTACATAAATCGACTATGAACATACATATTTTAAATATGTAATTATATTACTAACTAACATACAGAAATGATCTTAGGATTCATCGTATATTAATTCTCCCGCAGCGGATATTAAAATCATTAAACTGATTTATAATATTTATCACAATGAAATACTAGGAGAGTCTGACGTTTGTTCCACCATTCTATCTGGAAGCAATTACATCATTACGAAATTATTCACCTTCTGGATGACGCAATGGATTTTGAACTCATTTCCAGTTCACAAGTGGACTTAATTAATGGTTGGGTTTCAGTTTGTACCATAGAATATTACGAATCGCTCTATTTCTGGGAAATATCGTTGAATAATAGTGTTTTAGATATGGTTATTAGATGTATCAGATTAAAATTAGCGACTACCTGAGTTATTGCCATGACAAACATCAAGTAGTGGATATTCTAGAAGGAAAAAAAAACATTTAGACATATTTATAGGTACAGATCATACGTGCTAATTAACACAATAAATTCATAGAAAATGATAGGTATTTCTTTCATAACAATAAATATATATGTGGTGAATGAATGTAGTGAAGTCAATCTTTGCATTGTGGTAATCATATTTAAGGTTATTTTTGAGGTATAACTTTAACTATACTATTTGGTACCTTGAACTTAAGGGTTATTCTTCAAATACTTTTGATGCTTTAAATTCAAAGCTAGCATCAGTTTGACACCATCAGCTTCAGTTGCATCTATTAATTTAATGTTTAACGGGAAAATGAATCTATACTATCTTCCTCGGCAGAAAATATACCTCTGATCACTAACCCTTTAAAAGTCTAACATTTTAAATATATTTTGTATAGATGTTATTGCGGCAGAAGTATTGATGTATTTGGGATGTTTCATAACACTCCCTGCCTAATATTACGCACTTATCGCAAGAGAAATACTTCTAGAGCGTAAATATCCAATGTGATTAACATACTTCATCATGCCAAAGTGTTAAACTTAGTATCTCTGGTGAAGGTAAAATCTTGGAAGATATGCTCTTCACGAGATTACCAGAGGAATAAAACAGTATTATTCTAGTGGTTTTTTTTTTCATTTTTAGGTTCTACTGAGTTGTCGAAATACGTACCTAGAATCTTGCACTCATTAAGGTGCCAAGAGTATTTTCTGCTTCAGTTCTAACACTTCTAAATATTAACATATTCACTTCATTCACTTCAGATAGATTGCCTTCATGCAGAGTTTTGTATACATTTCAGGTATATTTTATATGTTTTATGAAATTCGTCGCTGGAGGTTGGAGTAGTTGTTGATGATTGCAATCTTAGTATGATTTTACACATTCAAAAGACATAATGTCATGATTATACATATCAAATAAGATCAATTTCTACAGTATTTTCTGTAGTTAGTTGATGATGATGATAAACAAGTAAGTTTAAGATGGATCTAATATAATTATTATCATAATGAAAATATAAACCAATCACAATTTCAGTTTCAAAGACAATTATTGTACCACTACAATATTGCTTCGCCACACTGTGGCTTCATCAGGTGGACGAATAATGAGATTAACTAGATAGATCTGTATATTTATAGTTTTAAAGAAAGAAGGGGGGAGTTATACAGATCTGTTTGTTCATCAAGTACTAAGCCTAATTTCTTATATCTATTTATTTCCATACATTCTAAACGGTCTAACCTTTCACTCTTGTTTTGTATATTTAATACATCATCATTCATTGTGTTGAAACTGTGGTTATAGTCCATACATTGGTTCGCAGAAGTGGAATCTTTCTTCTTGTCTATGTAGTTTTTTGTATGTTCTGCAATTCTTTTATCAAATGTTCTTCCAGTTTGGCCCACGTATACTTTCTTACATTCACAAGTGAGTTTACAAACACCCGAATCCGATCCTTTGTCCATTTTGTCTTTATTGTACTTTAAATATCTTTCGATGTTATTATTAGTTTTAAAAACAACAACACTATTATTTGTCTTTTTTTATTAGTTTGCCTATTTTTTCTGATGTTTTCCCAATATATGTAATAGTTGTGTATTTGTTAGACGTGTTATTTGGAATTTTAGGGTATACTAATTAATGATGAAGCGTGTGGTATCTGTTTTTTCTTAAGTAAATTGTTGATGGTACCTTTTTTGTATCCATTATTTTCGGCTATTGAGTTCAATATTGTAATTGTCTTTACTCGTGGGTGTAATTATTAATTTGTGTAACATTGATTGAAAAGCTGCTAATTTATTAATCATAGGGTGCTGTGAACTAGAGTATATGGTTAAATCTGTGTGTGCTGGTCTGTGGAAAATAGCAAAATCGTGTTTTTCTGTTTTGTGCGATATCGTTAAGTCCAAGAAAAAAAAGTAAAAGAAAAATTATAATTTGTAGATTTAAGATTTATGTTCTTGCGTAATAATAAATTAATAATTGTTGTGACTAATATGCAATTTTACAGCATAAATTGTGTATATACCGTGTATATTGTTTATTATATAATTGATTACAACGTTGTTTGTTTGTTATGATACATCCATTTAAGTACCTAATAGCTTCCTGTGTATCACTGAATAACTTGTTCCATTTTTTTCTCTTAAGTTGGTACACCGTGGAACGGGATTTTGTATATCCGATTTGTGTGTTTGTACATATGTTACTACCCGGCAGCAACATTACTATTAATTAAACTTTCTACTATCACAATCCGGACGAATTAAAAAATTTTAGGTGTCCCGTTAAAAATGTGGTTAATACATCTCTAATTTATTTAATGTTGTTTTAATTAACACGAAATATTTACGAAACAAGTCGTGTCTCTATGTATGTAAATGTACATATCTTGTTTCTGTCTTATGTAGCATTTGAATTTGAATGAATATACGTATTTAATGTAGATATGTACGTATGTATAGACCCATTTCATTTCTCTTTTATCTTAATGTATTCTTGTGTGTGTATATGTTTAATTCCGCTTAATTCCTATACATATTCCCATAAGTTATTACATAAACGGCTAGCAGTAGCTAAAGCCAACGTCTGTCTCAACTATGTATACTATTTTCGATGTCTGATGTTAAACGGGCAGACATCTTAAAATTAGTTATCAAGGCATCCGTAATGAAGAATATCACGACCGGCCAAACGGATCAAATACGGTCGGCGTGGCCGATGAGTTTGATGTTTGGAAACTACGCGTTCGATTTCGCGAATATTACCACCCTAGTGAGGCCCCCTTAGCATAATCTTTTAAGTCTAAATCGCAGTAATATGTGTATTTTCGTTCGGGAGGATGAATGTCCGTTCGAGTAACGGACACAGTATAACTAGTTGGTCTCTAACACCGCGTTTATACGCGGGGAAAAAGCCGCGAAGAATTTGTCCGTCTTTGTCTTTATACCGATATCTATTATATATCCTTATTATTTCAGATGACATTACTTTATTTGAAGTAAAACAGAATTAGATCCGTTCTAACTAACTAGTTCAAGCTAGAAAGATGAATGATTTATCTTATTTCTTGTGAACGGAATATTGAGTCACACATCAAATATTTATAACAGCGCCCACTTTTTTCAATAATTTTTTTTTATTATCTCGTCAACTAGATCTTAACGGTACATCAAAATTTATGTACAGTTCATTCAGAATTCTTTTTCCCAAATAGATTGATACAATATTTTGATCTATTAAATTTAAAAAAAAAAACCTAAATCAAAACTATATTTGGATATTTTAGTTTATGTTTTATAATAGATTTTTACAAGTGTTGGCATTACAAAAAGTGGAATGATATTCACCTACAATTAGTAAATGCACTTTAGTATTTTCCATTTTAATTTAGGTTTTTTCCATTATTAACAACAATTGCTATCGTTACCTTGTATTAATTGCTGAAATCGTATCATTTGCACCCTTCTCTTTAGCTTAAAATGACTACTACAATTAGTTTGTGATTTGAAACTTTAGTATTGTAGATTTGAAGTTTGAATAGTTGAAAATGCGAATTCGTTTTGTTTCGATTGCTTTTTGTTTTAGCGAAAACAAATCACAATCAATGCAAAAAAATATTTTGAATTTTTATTTCTTATTAACAACATCCGTGTACGTTCAACTGAAATGTTAGAACTAGATCCAACTACCCTTACCGCGCCGAGAAGGGTCCAAAAGACACCCTCATTACCGTTACTAGTCGCTTTACGACCAACCTACAATTCTACTTTAAAATTTTAAAACTGGGTACTCATCTAAGCTGTGTCTCTGTTTTCTTTCTTATGCTATCACAAGTTTAACAAATTTTACCTACGAGTAACTTCTTCGACACCATAACAAACGCTAAATACATTCAGAAGGCTTAGTCCTTTGCAGTATTATTTTCAAATCTGTATTATCCAGAAGTTGCAGTACTTCAGGCTTTATGTGGGCGTGGAGTCTCTCCTCACGTTTGCCCGGAATCCCTTTAATTTCTTCTTTGACTGTGGACATCTTCAGATCTCTAGATAAGTGGTCGTCTTTATAGTCTTATTTTAAAATCTGTATTATCCAGCACTTGCAGTACTTTAGGGTTTATATGCGCGTGGAGTCTCCTCTCATAGTTGACTTCGAACTCTTTAATTTATTCTTTGACTCTATGTAAGTGGTCGTTCGTATAGTACCAAAGGGCATTGACTATATTTCCTAGAACTTCATTTTGAAAAATTTGGGTTACTTTGATATGACTACTTTTCCCAGAATTGAATACCGCAGGTCCAAACTGGCTTGAGTATTTGTTTGTAGAGTAGCAACTTATTACGTATTACGACGGTTGTGACAGCTGCGAATCTACCAGTACATTTTTTTCAGCTTATGTATTAGACCTTTATGCCAGAGACTTATCAAATCTATGGGCTATGTCTATGAACATTGGAGGGAATATGTTCGTTCTTTTCTTCATATAATTTTTCTATTATGTCGGTTATTACCTACATGATAATACCTGATCAATGATTGAGTGTTGGCTCTCAAACCCGAACTGATGTGCATGTATTAGGATTTTTTCTTCTATAATAGGTTTTGATCATTTTAGCACCAGGTTTATAAATAATTTTGGTATGATGGGGAATAGTGATATTCCTCTGTATGATTCTTTAAAAGTTTTACCCGGTTTGATATCATGACTGCCTCTCCTCCATTTTACAGATGTATGGTACGTGTTTAAGTCAGAACTCCGCGTTTATCAATTGAGTAAGTTTTACTATTTCTTCTCTGGGTAGCTTCTTAAGTGTCTCTGCAGTAACCTTCTTTCAGATTTATGTTGGTTTTAATTTCCCTTGCAACTTATTTTGGAGTTACTCCTTGCATGCTTACTATTTCATTTACCTTTTCGACTGGATCAAGATCAGAATGGTTTGGATTGAGTCTAAATATCTGCTGTATGTGGTTAGTAAAAGTCGATCTGGTGATTTAATTGGTGAGCGTTTACGTTTCCTGGCGGCTTTCCGGATAGAGTAATCCCCTAACCTTCCTTTGCATTAGGATAACAATCAATTAACACTTCGCGCTTCAATATGAATAAATAAATCTAGGTACGTACTTCGCCAACTAGATCATTCTCACTGGTGACTATAAAAAATTCAGACGCAGTACGGTTTTTTTCTCTCTAAATTTATGAATGTCATATATGTCTACCGTCACATAAACTAATTAATAACGTAAAACTGAAATAGATAAATTTAGAAATGAAATATAATTTCTGGAAAAACTATAGCTGTTCAAATATGTTGAAATCTGTTGTCTTTCATATATGTTTCTTCAGTTCTTGTTTCCTACAGATCCGGGTAAATCCTGGCGGCAGGCATAATTCCTCTCCTCTCATTTCTGGATTATGTTGTCCTTCTCCAATTCTCGAGGTCACCATACCCTAGCTTCCAATTCTTTGAATGTGTCGGTACCATCTAATCCTGTTTGACTTACATACCCTTACGATATTCCCTCTTTTAAGTATTTCATCTCTATTCAGTAGTGGCCCGAATTTTCTTTCGCCGGGTGGGTCCACAAATGGATCCAAGTACTATTTTTTGGAATATTTTTATTTCTTAATATTCCACCTTCCGTCTTAGATTAATCACGTTTGATGGTATTGGTGCTATAGCCTATAGTTTATATTTAATATTCTTCTTCTCCTTCCTAATCATGCGCCTTTCTACCGTAGGGTGTAGGGCTGCTTAAGGTGAATTTAGTTTATTCCTTTCTTCTTGTATATCGCCCTTCCCACAGCTTTCTGTTTTTCGTTTCTTCTCTTATTCCCATTATAATTCTCGATTTTTTGGCTCCTTCTTTTATTCTTTCCCCTCAAGTGTTTCTGGATCTTGCTCTCGGCATTTCCCCGATATTTTTGTTTCATACAGTTTCTCGTAAATTTTCCTTCTGGCATTCGGCATCCATCACCAAACATTCTTAGATGAATTTCTGCTATTTTGTTCATGGTCTGGATTCTTTTTTGCTGCCTGAATGTTTTGCTTCGTCTTTTATCTCTTTTTGTTTTGCGTTTTTCCCTCGTGAGGAACCTCGTCTCCATTTATTCTTGAGCTTTGTTTTTCGGCCAATGTCCAAATTTTACAAGTTTGATTTTTGCTTCTTCCATCTTCCAGTGCCCCATATTTAATTTTCTCATCTCTTTCTTTGCTGCTTTGAACATTCAATTTTAATAAGTGTCATTTTACTAGTGCTCTGGAGACAAGGTGTTATCTTAGCCAGAGATACTATATCTAACACCTTTTCTATCTCCCTGCAGAAGTACCTGTTAGATATGCTCCCAGGATTTATTTCATCATTGAAATGTCAAGCGTTTTATATAGTTCTGTTTGATTTAATTAATTAAATATTTTTGTCAATATTTCTGCAAAGTTCAGCGTTTTATATTTCTATTAAAGTTGTGTTATCTGCAGTAAAACCCTTTCACCCAGGTATATTTACAAGCAGAATAAAAATAATATAAGTTGGTATATTATGGACACGGATAGAAGTTGTTACTCTAAAGTAAAATTACTATCACATCCTCTGCTAAATGTTTACTACTGCTATTTAAAAAGTTACGTCAATGTTGCAAGTAGAACTGAAAGTCAATATTCTGTACTAATTAAAATATATAAATAGTCAATTGATACACTTAACTAGGAATGATTAAATGTACAACGCAACGCTATTACATAACGATTTTGAAATACATTACAAAAATAAACAAATTGAAACCAGGTTTACCTATTAGTTTATACACCGTTTGGGAGGTATTCCTATGGGGACTGGTAACCAATTAACGTTGCATCGAATATGAGTGTGGAAACTAAAATCTTGGGAAAAACTGTGCCGTACATACTTATATAGTAAGTATAATTTTATTCCGGTTTTTAACCCTATATGTATTTTTCCTTAAGAAACATAAAAAGAAAATGAGAAAATAGTTTTTAATGTCTTGTTATAATTTACAGTAAAATCATTATTATAATAATTTCAGAAGATTGACTCAAAGTTATAAAAATTAAATCTTATGTATTAAGAAATACACTATGTACTTACATAAACAAGATACAAGACATTTTAATGAAAAAATTCGAAATAAAATGATCTTGTTAACTGTTCTAAAGATTCTAAACAATAGTTAAGGGAATTTTAACTAAAATTAAATGAAGAATAGTTTAATTTTATGTCGGCGTTTAATCTGACCTAATATTGCTTCACAAATAAAAATAATAACAAACAGCTTGTTATTTACAACAATTTTGTATGGGGGATTTTATTGGGGAAATTTACCGTTTTGGAGGATTTTAAGCTTCTTATTGAGCGAAATCTACGATCCGTACCTGCCAACACTGACAGGTACTTTAGTTATGTATTGACTAGCGAGTGGAATGTATCGCAGATTCACATGTTTTCCTAATTCTATTTGCAGTTCGCGGTTAATTTATTATTGCTGTATGGCAAACATGTTTCCTCAAACACTGTCAAATGTCGGCAGGACAGATTAAGGTGTTGCGTTCTTCAGTTAGGTCATCATTTTAAACATCTATTTTGACAAAATTATTCTTTTTTTGGGATGGTATTGTTATTATTTTTATAATAATATATTATTTTTAAGAAAATCTTTTATTTAATATTCTTTGGTATCTTGGGAAGTTATTTAATTTTTAGGAGCGTTTTTATTTTGGTTTCTGTTTAAATACAATTAGTTTTTTTTTATTTATATACATATTCTTTTTAATTTTATAAAGTAACAATTATTATTACTACGTTATACTATTTTGTAGTGTTTTATTTTCTTTGAAATTGGTACGCTCTCTTCTCAATAAGCATTGCAAAGTATTTATTGCGTCTATCTGGTTTCTCTGTCGTATTAGTTGGGTTGTGCGCCGTATATCGCGCTACTCTTAGAAGCACTGAGTTCGGGTAACATCGGGTGACTATTTTCCATAAGACAATCGCTCTTACTGTATAGTGCTTGCCTATGAGCAAATACTTATTTACTTAAATACAGTCCTCATTGGCAAAATCCATGCAATGAAGTAAGTAAATTACATTTTTTTTTGGAATTACATAGCTTCTCAGGCAGCTAACTGAATTTAATTACTTGTTTACGACATTTCTCAATATTTCTTGCTAGTTTGTATAAATTGCATTTTAATTATGCTCCAAAGTATCTTTTACAAATTAATTTAAAATAATGAATTTATAGTAAAAAAAGTCCTGGTTTATTGGATACGTTTGATTAAAACATACTTCCCATACATGTGAGGTGTGTAAATTAAGTAATGAGACTGACAACGTAGCGTTTGATATGGCAACACGGGAAGCACGGAACATGGAAGGGCGACAAGTGGACATTGTAATACGCGTTGTAATACGCGTTGAACTCGATCAAGTCATTTGATTATCCTTTGTCGTTTTTTCCGTGAATCCGGTTTTCGTAGTGCATTCTACAAATGAAAGACACTAATTTCGAGCAACAGGTGTGGTATCAGGTTTTGCTTCAGACTTGGGCAAAGTGCAATAGAAACTTTTGCAAAATTACAGCGGGTCTACGGAGACAGTGTTTTGTCAAAGACCAGGTTTTTCGGTGGTTTAAGGCATTTTCAGAAGGAAGAGAGTCGATGGAGGATGAGCCACGTAGCGGGAGGCCTTCAACTGCAAGAACCGATGGCAATGTCGATAAAATCCGCGATCTTGTGCGTTCAGATCGTCGGTTGACGGTCAGAATGATCGGGGAACAGTTGAACTTGTCTCACACCACCGTTCTTCAAGTTTTGATCAATGAATTGGGAACGAGAAAGATCTGCTCGAAAATGGTTTCAAAAAACCTTTCGCAGGAACAAAAGGACATCAGCAGAGAAAGGTGCCTTGACTTTTTGGAATCGATTAAAAATAATGAAAATCTTCTGGAACGTGTCATTACTGGTGATGAGAGTTGGGTGTTCACCAGAGCATGGAATTGCACACTTCAGACTCTTCAAAGCCCAAGAATGCAAGAATGAGTAAATCAAAGATCAAGAGCATGCTGATTTGTTTCTTTGATAGTCAGGGAATCGTTCATAAAGAGTTCGTGCCTCAACGTCAGTCAGATAATCAACCTTTTTACGGAGAGGTTCTTGAAAGACTCCGCAAAAGGGTCATGCGTGTGAGACCAAACATCAAGAACGATTGCATCTTGTACCATGACAATACGCCTTGTCACACAGCAATTTCTATAAACGGTTTTTTGGCCAGTAAAAATTTGTATGTGGCTCCTCAGCCTCCTTATTCATCTGACTTGAGTTCTTGTGACTTTTTCCTCTTCCCAAGATTCAAAATTCATCTGAAGGGACATCATTTTGCGACACTCGAAAACATTCAAACAGCTGTAACCGACCAGCTAAAGGTGATTCCAATATCCGAGTTCCAGCACTGCTATGGCGAATGGAAGAACCGTCTCCAACGTTGTGTGGCTTCCCAAGGGAGTTATTTTGAGGGAGACAACGTTCAATTGTAATTATATTCAAAAATATTTAAAAGCATCAGTCTCATTACTTAATTTACACACCTCGTACATGAGGACGAACCTGGTAGATTTATTCTGAAAAAATGTATTGATCGAGTGTACATATTTACTAAGTGGAAAAATCATCAACGACGTTTTTTTTTAACTCTACGAAGACTTTAGGAAGACTTTAGTTCATTTTTATTTTTCATTTGGAAAACTTAAATTGATAGTATTACAACCACTCGCTTTGTAGGTTATTGTAGCTATATTGAACCGCATATATGAAGATCTACAATTATTAGTCACTACCTCGTCAGCACCTGATGGCGCCGTAGTATTTTCGAAATTCGAGAAAATCCTCACGTTCTGTCCCTGTTACATGGCCCATTTTTCCGATACACCGCACTGTTGTTGCATATGCACGCACTCCCTATTTAAATGCGGCAAAGTACGCGTGTTTCTCCTATACTTAACTAATTAAGTGTTGAATATTAATCGCACCAGATAGAATCTCCGTAATCTAAAACTGCCTGTATTCTAGTCGGTCCCTTTGTTGCATTTACTGCGTAATACGCGTTCGCATAACACAAAACTCTACTTCTCCGATGCGTTTCAGATCCCCGATAAAGATTACATGCATGCGTCCGTACCTACATACGTGTTTCTCGTCGATTGTCTTGAATTAGTAATGTTAGCAACATTATTACGTTACGAGTGTCTGTTCTACGCAATCGTGAAAATAATCGTTCTGGATGCTCTCCATTAAGCAGAAAAAAAAGTTTCTCGTTTCTTTATAACCAGAAGAATGTTGCAATTACTAAAATCCCCAACCATATCTGAATATCTTAAATCAGCGTTCATAATGCTGGCAAACGAAGTACAACCTTACCAATGTTAAGTGAAAGTTTTTGCCTAATTCAGCGTCCAACATTAGTCATCAAGCATATGTGTGCTCTGCTCTATTTGCCTTGAATATCTTTGTGTAACCGATCACTCATCACTAATAGCTCCAAATTTTCAGAAAAAAAACTGCATTAAAAGCGACTGTCACAACTAAATACTTTTTAAAAAGCTAAAAGTGAGATATGCTTGTGTCGTTCTGAAGATTTACAGCCTTATTTAGCCCAATTTAGTGGCTACTAAGATCCTATTAAGAAAATCGGTATTAATAGTGGTCTTTAGTAGCGTGCTAAGCTTAGTTGCCAACTAAATCCTTAGTAGCGACTGGGCGTATGTTTGAGGCGCTATTAAGGATAACCTAAAAAGATCTTGACGCGAATTCGCAATACTCGGATTCCATTTGCACTTATTTCACCCCATAATTTCAAGTCCATTTATAAATATGTAGTGCTGTCAAGGAATATTAAATGCAGTTGAATTAAGCTTGAATTAAACGAAAGGAGGATGGAAGCTTTAAACCAGCAGTCCTGAGTAATGCGTGATTGAAAATGGATCATGAGGAGTTCATCCTGAGATATTGAGATGAAGGAATAAGTGGTTGAATGAATAAGAACTGTAAATAATAGTTTAAGTTGTGCAATTGGTTTATTTGAATAAGTAATATAAATGCAACAAGTAAATAAATTCTATAGTATATGATAATAAATGTGTAAATAAATGTTTAGTATCTTTGATATTGCTAAATTAATAAATGACTCCTGATGTACCCTTCGCACAAAATCTTTCCTCCAGTGTTGTCATTGTATACATAAACAATAGCACCTTCCTTATCTTCATATGATCTTGTTCTGCAGAACAAAATCGAAATGCTGAGCCCACTCTCAAACTTTAAAAAATAAAAATTATACCTACATTTGTGGCTGTGATTTAGAATAATGTTATGCACTTCAGGAGAAATTGGAAAATCATAATTATTATCTTCTATCAAGCCATAATGTAATCGTTATGACATTTACACACCTTAAGACATTTTATACTGTGTATAAAATGATCTGTCATCGTATATGTCTATTGGATTTCGTCCCGCTATAATAAGTAACTTTTGGGTTACAAAGAATATTTATTTGCCCTTGTTGGATCTCAATAAATTCACCTGCAATATCTATTACCCATGAGGATCCATATTTTTCCTATATGCAAATGCCTTCATATTACCCTGAAAATCGTTAATAATTTTGTCCACTTTATCTCCCTGTTTAAAATCTGCGTTAACCTTAATTTGTACGTACAGCAAAAATGGTTTCTCATTTAATTGTCAAAACTTCTCATGTATGTTCACAGAGTGCATGATTGTGAAAGATATTTACCATATTGCCATACATTCTTCGCTACTATCATCCTATTAGTTAGCAGCCACTAAATATACATTCATTAATACGGTAAGAAAATATGGTCTTAGTAGGATGTTAGTGGCTACTAACTAGTATTATTGTTTGAAACTAGCACGTTATTAGGGGATGACTATTAATAAGGCTGTTAATCTTTTAAGACAAATCCTAAATGTTTGCCCTATATTGTTGGAGTCTATCCATATAACTAAATGCGATTTTGTCCAGAAAATATTTGCTTCGTACATTGGATCAGTTGAGCGCTCATCTGGAAAGCTTGAAGTGAAAGATTACTCTCCTGAAAAATACAAATGTTTAATCGAATGTTTCGGCACACGTAAATCTTCACTATGATGTTGAGGTTTCTGTGTAGATTGTAAATCATGATGGTTTATTGCATGTCGCATAACTCTCATACTTTTTTTCGTTTTGCAGCCGTTTCGGGCCCATACCTTACTGAAGTCTTTCCATTGTTGTCTAGCCCATGCAACACATTAAATCCATTTCTATCGCCTCCCATCACTGTTTCCTTGACCGCCCTGTTTTCTTTTTACCTTCGGGCAATCCCCAAGCCACCAATCCATTCTCTAGGTCCTGACGTGAAATTACTCACCTATATTCGGTTCCTTATACAATTCATACTGGTCAGTATTGAGTCGTTTTCACTAAGTCAATTCTGTTTGCTTTCCTATGAAAAAATTCCCATATTTCCAGGTTCATTTCTTCAGTTCTTGTTCCTCATCATTAGGTCTTGCAGGCATATGTCGCCGTAGGAAGTATTACTGTTTAGATAACCTTATTTTTGTTCTTCTTGATGTTTCTTTTGATCTCAGTAAGTATTCTATTAAAACCTCCCGCATATTTGTTTCTTTACGCCAGTCTGTCTGTTAAGGACTGTTTTGTGCGCGGCGAAAAGTGCGTATAGCAGCAACGGACGTCGATCCGAGACCCGTCTGGACCC
>JARFOC010080092.1:0-14873 GCA_031763485.1 Osmoderma eremita
CGTCGGTCCCACTTAAACACAAAACATTCTCAAGAAATATGTACAGTTCTGTAAAAATATATACATTCCTTAACAATCTGTATATGTCCTTTGCATTATTACAAAAGATTCGGAATATAAAAGAGTCATTTATTTCTATCTGTATTCGCTCGGAAATACGCATGCCTCACAAGTCGGGCATTGGGGCAATATGTCCCAATCACTTCGCTCTCTTGATGCTCCAACTTTTTGTTCTCTCTGTTTGTGCTTCTTCTCCATTCACTTTCAGTTGTTTTTACGCCTCCCAATGTCTTCATTAAAATCGTCCTTTCCCACATATCCAGCTTTTGTTCGTCTTTTATTGTCATTATCCAAGTTTCGCGGGCATATGGAACCACCGCTCTTATAATGGTCTCATATGCTCTCATCTTGAGTGCTCTCGAAAAGTTTTTCGCCTTTAATATTCTTGACAATGACCCCGCCGCTTTGCTTCCCTTCAGGATTCTCTTATCTATCTCATTTTCTTCTTGATTTTTTGTTGTTATCGTTACTCCCCTGCATTGAACTTGAGATATTTGTTCTGATCTGTTATGTCTGCCCTCATCTCCATATATTTTGTTTTTCTTTATTTACCAGCAAACCCAGTTAGATGCTTCTTCTTCAAATTTCCTAAGAGCCTTCCCTAGTTCTATTTTGGACCTTGTTAAGAGGACTACGTCGTCTACGTAGGCAATACACTGTATTTTATGATGGTAATCGAACCTGTTGTTTGCATTTGGCTATCTATTATTATTGCTTCCAATACCAGGTTGAATAGGTTCGTCGAGAGATGATCGCCCTGTCCTAAGCCCCTTCCAACCCTAAACTGATGTGTGTAACTGCCATTTATTAAGATTTTATTTCTTGTATTTGTTAATGTCATTCTCACTAGGTTTATTAGTTTTGTTGGTATTTCTATAAACATAATTTGCTATTCCATTTATTTGTAATAATCACATATATTAATATATTCAACGAATATGTTTAGCAACATAAGTATTATTGAAGTAATAAGAAAGTAAGTACTCAATATCAGGAACACCAGAAGGGTATCTGACCCTTCCACTTTATTTCACATGTTACCACTCAATTTCAATCAGTGTTACATTAAAATCTCTTAAAATACCTCGTAAAACGGTAATTACAGCCCGTCCGTTATCGTCCAACTAAATTCGCCTTCTTCGACATGCCCGACGTCTAGGTTGGATTTTTAGAGCTTAATGCATTTCTAACTACCCGCCTAGCGATACGAGCGCATCATTAATCCGTTCAGAAATTACTAACTTCCATTATCATCTGAAATTTCACCGCTCAAATGCACACGAGTGCGCGATTTTTCTCTGGAGTTAAATCTTAAGTATATCCGACTGTAACTATATCTAGCTCTCTAACTATTTATTCTAGTTCTGTTTTTTAAGGAGTCTAGTCTGGATTACATTGTGGAGATGGTACCATGAATATTATATTCTTATAGTTGAGGAAATTAGGAATATGGAAAAGTATTTCCCATTTGGATAAATATTTTTATTTTTTAAATAAAAACGAACGCAAAATCTTGAAAATATTTGGAAACACGCATAATGAATGCGAGCTTTTTCGAAACAGATAAGCATAATTTTCCAATATGCGAAGAAAACCGAAGTTGGTTTTCAAAGAGGATTACAAGGTCAAAGAAGTTATTGCTTTTGGATATATCAGTATGTACTACATAGGTGGAAGGAAATGCGTTACGTTTACGAGTATAAGAAACTGAGCAACATTTAGAAACATTAACTTTTAATTTGTTGGAAACAAACTACGGCGTACAGATTGTTTTGCAAGAAATCCATATCGTGAACTGAAGAAATTGATGAATATAACATTACATCGTCAGCATAAGCTAATGCTGGGCAGGAAATAGATTAATGTAAGCGGTAAAAAGCAGCGGCCCAAGATTTGATCATTGAGGTACGCCGGATCGGAAAGCAAATTCATGCGAACGAAAGTCATTATAATGTACATAATTCAATCTATTACTGAGATAAGATTTAATAAGTGTACAGAAAATCGGACTCATACCAAAAGCATTCAGTTTTTTTATTAGCCATCCGTGATTAATTGTGTCAAAGGCGGTGGATAAGTCAGTATAAATGACTACCTGACCCTGTCTGTCCAAGCGTTCGCTAATGTATTGCGTAACAGTAACTAAGTTGGTCGTCACAGATCTAGCAGGTAGAAAACCAAGTTGGTGAGGAGATATATATCTGTGTATTGTAAACATCAAGCAGGAGTAAATGATCTGTTCAAACACCTTGGCAAAATTTGACAAAATAGTTATCGGTCTGTAGTTCTTTAAAAAAGCAGGGAGAAAACAGGGCTAATTACTGCCCTCTTCCATGTATCAGGAAACGTCCCAGACCTTATGGATAGGTTAATAGTATAACTCAAAGGTCTGGCAGAGCAAATCTAGCATCATGCACAGCTGGAATGGAATCATCTCCAGCTACAAAGTTGCAGGAAAACCTAGCCATAATCCCAATCAACTCATCCTCAGTAACAGGCAAGATAGTGAAAGGTAACTTGGTTCACAAGTTTCAAATGGAGAACTCTCAATTTATATAGCAGAAAACAGGTTAGCAAACGCGTTCATTATATCTTGCGGATCCCTAAATCTATCATCACCGTCAAATAGTATGCCAAGAATCCTGGATTTTTCCTTCCATAAATTAATGAATTTAAACAATTCGCTAGGATTATCCTTAATGGATTCACTAACAATCTCCAGATAACTCCTGTATGTAGTAGACAGATGATTCTTGCAAAGAGCAAAGAGGTAAAATTAATATGTAGCCTTATGGGGCCTGATGATTTTGATATAGAAACTATATTGTCATGCACCCTTCTGGCGGTGACGGGGGTGTAGTCAATAGAGCTGGTACTGACTTAAAAATTATAAAAAAGGGTAGTTCTACTTAACTTTTGGATTGTTGCTTTTAGATTCGATGGATGGATACAAACAACTCACTGCAATTTCACTTCAAACTTTTATTCTATCTTTTACCATCGACTTACACACTCTGTGGCTTCTTACATACTATATTTGATTCCTCTATATTCTTCCAGATCATTGCCGATCTCCCCCATCACCTCGTCCGCGCCTTTCCCCGCGAGCGTCTGATGCTCGACGGAAACGCTGACGAGGTTCCGATGTCATCGACAATGATCTCGGAATCCTTAACATCTACTTATTCTATCATATTTCTTATACAGTGGAACTTTCCGTGGCATTACCCCCCGCTTCTTACAAATATGCTCCAGCATATTTGAGTCGAGACTAAACTCAGAGTGCAGCCACTAAAGTTCTACTGTATCTACTCCTTAAATTAACTATTACCCTCTAGAAGTGCAGTTACTTACATACTAACCAAAACTTAAATAACGAAAAAAACTTATTGTTCGAAATCTTAAAGTAAATACCTAACTAAGGATTTTAATATATTTTCTAGCTAAACAATAGTAAAAGTGTTGATAAAAATTTGATAAGTTTTTAAAGAGTAGCCAACTTGAAATTAATGAAAATTATTTAATAAACTGTTTTAAATTTAGTATTTTAATTTATGTTAAAATAAAACTAAAACAGATAATTAAAACAGAAAAAATATAATTAGTTATCATCTGTGGTGTCCCCACGCGTCAATATACTGTATTCGATGTTAATTTAATTCAATGTCTAATGAAAGAAACTCATGAATATAAAAAAGAATTTTCTAACCAGATTTAAACTTGATTCTGTATTCGCTGGCAACCTTTAGCGATTATTTTTGTTGGTTTTTCATTTTCATCGTGCCAACGGGCAAGTAGCTTTGCCTACACGGTAACGTAGTTTTTGCTTCGTTTTCCCGAAGATAAAAATTAACATTTACAGCCCTCAAGCAGCATCGTTATTTTTATTAATCCGAAATCACCTACAAATACACCCTGGCCGCTTAAGTTACGTAAATTCCATATTCCGATCACGTTCTACGTGATGTATCTCGCTTTTCAATACGTCCTCATCTTCCACAATAGACTCGTTCGTTTGTTCGGGTCTCGCCTAGATAGAGTGCCCGGTCGCGTTTCTTGCCAAATCATCTCGCATTTTTCCGCGCCGGCGAGACGGAAGATTTTATGCAACCGTCGCAATACTTAACGGCCATACAAAGAGCAATTCCGCAGTCCCAGGGTCGATCTCATAGATTCCACGTCATAATTTGCTTGATATGCTTTTCCGCCTTCTTGCTCGACCCTGATATTTTGCTGGAAAGGTTTAGTAATTTATTGCGAGTCGCATGTCGTCTGTCTGCCCCTTGAGGATGGAACTAATTTCTTATACAACAATGGAATACCTGAAAATAACGAACACATGCATATTACAATAAAAGAAAATGTATAAAGTAGAAATTTAATATAGTGGAACCGCTATATTTGCAACCGAAATTCCTCATTAATAATAATGACATAATAAAATCGCTGTTGCCAAATTGCAATATTGGCATGATCAGTTGGATATGATATGCTGCGGTATTTGTTTGAAAACTAAGCGCGACACGAGAAACTTCCAACTCGAAATGTCATCAAATTGTACTAACTCTGTCATAGATATAATAACGCCGATCCTTTATGTTAAAATAATCTTGTAATCATCAATCACATCTCTACCTATAGTGCCTGGTATTAATGATACAATATAACTTGCAATTGGATAAACGCTTGAACAACAATGCAAGTAAAAATGCAACAGCAATAACGGAAATAAAGAATATACGAAACATGATACCAGGTCATCTGAAGAAATCACTATATCACACAATTTTCACATCCATGATTAATTATCTGATATTAAGAAAAACAACTAAGAAAAACCTTAGTAAATTACAGATTCAGCAAAATAAGATATTAATAAAGATATTAAAACTTTTGAAAGGACAAAAGAACACCAAAAACCGATATATGTATATGAAAAATGAGTGAATAGAATAGAACACTTAATCAAGCAGAACAATCTAATCTAATAATCTGTCAAAATAAATTAAAAACATGAATTATCTACAATACAAAAATAAAATTGAATCTATGATCAACCAAAGGCAAATAAATCGGAAACATAACAACACTGACATTGCCATAAATACCGTTGGTCTGGGACAAGATATAAATCTTAAGAGGCTGTCGTCACGTTAAGGATGAGAAGTTTCAAATTTGAAGTGTGAACGTTTCAATATTCAGTTCGAAGTGATTCTAACCATTTGGTCTGCAGTGTACACAAAGGTTATTTTCACCAAATAGGAATTCCGGACAAAAAATCTCAAAATACCTCTAGTGCAAAGAATCACAAATGAACACACTATTTGTGGGTACTCATCCGGGTACGATGAACCTGTCTTTTGTTTGGTAATGATTTTCATACGAATTCAGTAGTGTATACACCTATTATTTGTAGCGTTTTGTCAGGGGATCAAGTTTTCAGGTAGTTTAAGGCATTCTCAGAAAATCAAGACTCGATGGACGATGAAGAAAACCAAAATGAGCGAACCAAACATGAATAGCATGCTGATTTGTTTTTATGATGGCCAGGAGGTTAAGGAATTTGTGACCCGAAACCAAAGAATAAACCAACATTGTTACTCAGAAATTTTTGAAAGACTTCGAAAAAGAGTTTTCGTCTAAGACCAAACACTAACAGCATCTGGACACTGCGTCACGTCACTGGCCCTTGTGCCACTCCGATTTCAAATAACGATTTTTTGGCAAGTAAAACCATCTGGATCCGCAGGCTGAGTTCCAGTACTGCTATCAAGAGTAGACGAACCGTCTACAATCCCGTGCGGCTTCCCAGGGCAAGTATTTTGAAGGACACAATGTGGAATTTTTATTAAAACATTACTTTGTCTACGCACCACGCTTGGCATGTATCTCTGGAGGGTGTTCGCGGCTATAATTTCTGAGATATTTACGCTTGACTAACGGAATTTGGAGATTATCTATGAAGCGTAAATTCACATATTTCGACATAGGCAATAATTTTCAGTTACTTCTGATTTAACTGAAAACTTATCTAGATTTTCTATGTTCAATTGGAACTACTGCCATATGTTCGCCTATTTTAATTCAAAATAGCATTCTATAATTGTTTCTCTTACTCGTAATTTTGTATTCGTACAAAATAATTTTATTTTTTAAATTGCTTAAAACTTTTAGATGTTAATGCACGATAAAAATGAAAGTTTCCGTTTTTACTGTCTTGACTTTACGAGCCTTCGAACGTTACACATTAGTGTTTTATATTTTGGGTTTCTACGAACAGGATGATTTATTGGGTCATCATGACATTGTAGGTACATTTAAATTATCAATATTATTTTTTCAGTTAAAATTATATTAGCATTTGCCAAAAAATAGTAGTGCATTTATGGTTATTTCAAAGACCTACTCACAAAACCTTTCGAACCTACTATTGTATTGAGTCATCAACTTTTATTTTAAACATTTATTTGTTTGGCAGGGTTTCATCAAGATTTTAAACTTGATTACAACTTTGTAGTAATCTGCGTAGAGTTCCAGCGCTGGAATTAGTAAACCTTGTATCTTGGGATCTTTCATTAATTAATAACTTTACCCGACGTTTCGTTGCTGACTAGTAGATGTTTCAGTTATACAGAAAAAGTTGACAGTATGAACACCGGAAAGACAAATGATATTATTGACACATGGCAAAGCTCGAAAGATATAGTGTTACTAATTCTGGTCGTGAAAGTCTAAGAAATGTTGTTTGCTGCCTTGATCTTGTTGATTGATTCGTACCTTCACGATTTATTCTTTGCTACTTTGTGAGGTTGGTTAGCCCCTCTCAAGATTGTCCTCGTAATAATTACTGGCCCGCGATATTAGGTTCCTTTATTTCAATCACACACATCCGCATCGCGGGTTGAGGCACATAATATTAGTGGCGTAAGAACTATTATTACATACTTTAGTTTTAGTTTTAACGGTGATTACAGCTTGTGCAATCTTAATTCTGGAGCAACACGTTCTCAGAAACAAACAAATTCATTAAAAAGAGTTACTGGCTTTACAATTGTTTTGCTGATCAATTTGTGGAATATGATCTGATAATATACTTAATAATATACTTATATGAATTTGTTGTTTTTAAAATATGATTCGTCGGATATTTAAGAATATATTATTGGCCAATTGTAACCTAAATGATATTAATCAATGCTATTATGTCAATGTTTCTTATTGTTAGTAAAGAAAATAACTTTGTTTATTCAATCGACGACATTAAATTAATATAAACTGTATCGTATACACGTTTTTCCAATCTACGATTAATACCACCATCTGTCTTCATCTCTACTACCGGAAACTCCTCTTAGGCTTGTGGTTCCGCTTTTGGGTTCTCCGTGTTGGGGTGTTAAGACACGTAATAAATTTTCCCGTTACCTCAGCGAACGTGATGTTTGAAGTATTCCAATTACCAGATAGATTGCGTTTGTCATGACACGTACGCTGCGATTTATAAGGTTAAAAGAAATTTAATGTACTAATTTGTCAAGCGGGCACTTTTTCTTCTTTCCGAAGGATACCCGCTCGCATTGCCGCTTTTTTCCAGCATTGCGAGAGACACATTTGTATGGCTTTGGAGAGACGCGCGGACAACAGATTACATAATTTACGGGAGCCAACTTAATGATGCATTGGCCCGCTTTGGCAGCTTATAAATTCCACGTGTAATGGTCCCGGTAGGTGTAGTAGGATGGGTGTACGGTGAGCAGCAATAACTCACTCATCTCTTCGTTACATAAGCCAATGTATGTACGCATCCATATACTATAAATTTATGTACTAACATAAAACTCACTCTCTAGTAGCAACATTGCTATGAAGTAACGGCAAAACTGCACTTAGCTGAATGAATAAGGATTTGATAATAGGAAACTTATTGTTGCAGTGGATTTAAAAAAAATATATGTAACCAAATGGTTTTCTTTTTAACAAGCAAGAGTAGGAATTTAGTAGTAACTGAAAACATTATTGTTAACAGTCGGTTGTTCAATAAGGGATTTCTACTATTCGATTCGACACAACACTAATCCTAACCGCAATGTTTTTTTGATCTTGCGTAAACTATTGTCTTTTATGTACGCAAATATAGATTTGTTGTTCAACCTTGTTAATGCGCTTATAATACCAGACTAGACACTTGTTTACCCCCAACAGTCCACATACTGCAAAAATGTGCACTATGGCTTTGTAAATCATAAAATGTAAAATCAAATAGTATTAAAGAAATATAGCAATTCTTGTAATTAAAATATTACAAATATCGTTACAATTAGGGTTTATACAAAAACCTACTTTTCCCAAAAAAACCTGTTTTAGCCGGTTTTCGAATTTTAGTAAAAAAAAAGGAAAAAGGAAATGCTTTTATTTAATTTATGTAAAATAACAAAAAAAAATTAATATCAAAGTCAAAATATAACATTACTTACACAATATAACGAAAACTCAAGTATTATTTATATTTATTTCACTAATTTTAATTTCTCCTAAGAAAATAGGATTTTAAAAATCATAAAACATCTACTGAACGCTGCTAAGTCTTGTTCTTATTTTGGACACAATATTGCATGATATTGAAAATACTCGTTCACTAGCTACTGAGCTCGGTTTTATAGTTTTCAGGGAATCAAATAGCAAATCTAAGTTTTTGTTTCTTTTATTCATTGCCTCAAATAATGAAGATTCAGCTTTCAGTGTCTTTGGATTTGTAAGTTTTTCTTCAGGGTCTTTAAGAAACTCATGAATTGATTCTTCTATGGTTCCCTTTAAAAAAGCATTACTCTGATGAGTAGTTTCTTCGATATGCTCTTCATCAGAATCGGTTTCCACATAGGAATTTGGAAATAATCTGGACAATATCTCTCTAGGTAACTTAATAATTTCGGTTTTTGAAGCTAAAGAAAGTATACACTAGATTTCTTTGCTGAACTGGAAATGTTTTGTGGATTTTATCAAATACAGCAAAAGAGTCGCTAATTCTCTTTCTTGAATTCGTTCTTCTAAAGCATATAATAATTTCAAACTCATTTCAGTGTTTAAATTTTTTAGTTCATTTGACAGAAATTCAAATATACCTTCATTTGTTAATAAATTGAATCTCGTCGCCCTAAGCCTTCAGCTGCTAGACGAATCGGTCCCAAGACTTTCCAAAAGTTCCAAAAGATTAGGATATTGAGTTTCATTCCATATATAAGAAGAACCAATATCATTCAATGCTAAAACAACACATCTTTTACTGCCAGAAATCTTCCAATCATGTTCTCTATACTATTCCACCTTGTTTTGTAGTCAAGAATTAAATTTAATCCTATTTCTTGTTTGATATAATTTTGAAGAATGGTGTTTCTTGCTGGGGATTTTCTAAAGAACTTACAAATTTTTCTGATCTTTGAAACTGATTGTTTGTAATTGTCAGACAAAATAGGAATAGGATGTTTATTTTACAATTTTATTATTTTAACTATTAACGTAATTTAAAGAAATCTACACATTTTTTTAGGAATTTTGAAAGAACACGCATCTTCTTAATCTAATTCCGAAGTTTGATAAAGACATAATTTATGTCGAAACGTTGCCAAAGAAAATATGAATTAGTTTAACACCCTATGTTTTATTTAAAATCCGATTAGACAGAAGCCAGAACTTTTTACTTTGCATTAATTTTTGAGAGAAGAAATTTATATAATAGAATTGAAGTTTTAAAATGTAAAATAGAAAATACAAACATAGAAATCAGAAACATACTTAATACTTATGTTATTTTTACCAACTATAACAACTTTATATTTTTGTTTCCAGTTATCACTTTACAAGATTAAGCGAACCTGTCGTGACTCGTTACGGATTGCACATATCTACCAATATAAAATAAGTCGGTTAGGCACGTCTTTTCCACGTACGCAGTGCACAATGCACACGACGCACTTCGCAACGTTGGAAAGATTTGCTGCTGCCTGTTGCATAGAATGAATAGCAAATCAAATAAGTCTAAAATTAATTTTTACATAATAATTTCAATTGTTTTAAACCGGTTTTCTTAATTTAAAAACCGGTTTTCAAATATGACAAATTTATTTTAAAAACCGGTTTTTTAAAACCGGGTTTGAAAAACCGTTCAACCCCGGTCACAATGTATAAATATAATAAAATATAATAATTAATATAGAACGAGATGCGTAAAGAACATAGTTTACCAACGGAATAGTTAACATGCAAATTAAAATAAAACCAAACACATCTCGAGCAAATAATCGTTAATCGTATAGTGTTCCTTCGCGATCAGGACTTTTTCCGCTGCTATTTTAAACGCTTCAGTCGACAGGGCTTTCAATTCACGCGGCAGCGGATTATATAATTTAGACCCCCAATAGTGGACTGGGGTTTGGGTGCACTTGAGCCTGTGGAACGGAATTCTAAGATCTAAGGTTTTTGTTGTTGTGCACACATGTAACTACGTTCAGGATAAACAAAAATGGTAACGTCAGAATCCCCTCTTTCCTGAAGTGACCTTTACAGCTCTACGGTTTATACCGTAGTTTGCATAGTGATCTCACCGATTTCTTTTGTAAAATGAACACATGAGACGCCTCACAATTAGATCCTGAAAAGATGATTCCGTAGTTCAGCAAGGAGTGAAAGGTGGCGAAATATCTTATTCTAGTCGCATTATGTGTTGTTGTTTGCCTCTATTTTCTCGGAGAATAGAAAGCGACCGACAGTCTCTTCAAAAGATGTTCAATGTGAGCTGACCAATTTAGTTTGGTGTCTAAACTTAAGACCAAAAACCTAACGTCGGAGTTCATGACTGTGTTTTTGGTGGTGAAAATTAGATTTTGGGTTTTTTTCCGTGTTTACTTTTAGTTTGTTAGCACGAAACCATTCGCAGGCATCCGCAACTGCCTTCTCGGATTTGGTATGTACTCCCTCCAACTTTGACGGTTGTACCACCATGGATATGTCATCGGCGTATAGGCACAGTTCTGCGTTTCGGACACCAGCAGGTAAGTCAGCTGTGTACATTATAAAAAGCATAGGACCAAGGATAGACTCATACGGGACCCCATACTTAATGTCTGTGAGTTCGGAAGTAGTATTGTTTCACTCTGTTTCCCGTTCGAAATATATATGATTTTAAGAGATCCAATATTTTTCCCCTTATTCCATAATACACAGAATCAAATGCTTTTGACAGGTCTAGCATATTAGTCTATTAAAATATTCGGTTAAAAAGCTATTTACGACTAAAACTTAATTATTGTTTGGTTGATTTCTTAGTTAAGTTTCAATCATCAATGTTTTATGATGAGCCGTTCGGTGTTTTGTTTGACGGATGTTATAGAACTTGAATAAAAAAAAATTAATATTATTTACACGTGTGTATACAATTGCTAGTTGACCTACAAAAACACCAAAATCTATAGTTTTGTAAGTGTACTTAAATGTGCCACATTAGTATTACGTATTCTGTCGTGTTAAAACACTTTTCACCATTTGAAGATAAATGTTCCAGTTAGAGAGCTTCTTTATCATTACTTCCGCAAGATTCTCATTGTATAGATCAATCAGATCCATCTGCAGTTGAGTAAAATATCCCCAACAGAACAGAAACAGGTAGAGACTAAAATATCAATACTATTAATATTAACAACACGCGGTACAGCTAACCAATCGTATAATTTAGTCGACTGACATGCTTTCCTTTTCTCAGTAAGCACACATTTTTTTATAGCATCGACTGTATTATGTTTTATCGTCTGCCATCCAGTTCCAGGTTCTGTCCGTATTTATGCGCGTTTCATAACAGTCAATAGCAGCCGACGCTTCTATAATGGTTCTGACTCGATATGCGTTCCTGTTTCCAATTTTACTATGTCGATAATGTTATTTATAGGACACTACATATGCTTGGGTGGCAATTCAAGACGTACAAAAATAAAATTGCCAGATTATGGACTAAATAATAAAACAGCACCGGGAAGGTTTATATTTGTATAGCTTTACATAAATAATATCCTGAATGTAATTACTTACATGGGGTCATTATTATTCGAGGTACTCATAACAAAAGTGTGTATCTGGGATAATAATATTAAAGTGAGCTTTTCTTTGGAAAATAAACATTTATAATTAAATAAATCCTTGCACATCTAATTTGGTTTGTCTCAGGGCCTATTATTTATTTCCCTTAAGCCTTGTAAGATTACATCGTGTGTCAAAATACAGACACTTGCACAAAAAGGATGCTGTACAATGTCATGAAAGTGATGCATCAGCAAGATACGCAATTGAAATGTTCCAAAATAAATATCGTGATGTTACTAACCGTAAAATCCTTCTCAGGTTGGTGAGAATTCGAGAAAACGCGAAATGTTATTCTTACTCTGGGAAAAAGGATTTGTTTAAGTCAACAGAAATTGTGAAAGTGTTGATATTTTTTGGGTGAATTCAAACAATTTTTGTTCGAAGTTAACGTTAGTTAATGTTTATTTAAATTATTGTATCGGGTCACTCTTCCGGCACAATATATTGATTAATTCCGGGCACGTGTTTCGGGGATACGTTGATACCAATCGTCAATCGCATAACCCAATGAAGGTAAATTGAAGTATATTTGAAAACATGCACCGCTTTCTCTCTTCTCCTTTCTTCTTCTAACCACCCATAACATATTTGCAACGGTTCAGACATTCTCGAACGCAAAATTCCTTTAAGAGTCCACCCCGTTTTTAACTATGAGCTGTTACTGCAATAAATCCATCAAACTGGAGACACAGACTGGTTCTTCTTCTAGGCTAAGAAGGCTTTTGTTCTTTTTTTATGTACATCGATTTGTAAACATTTAGTTCACGAGTCAAAGTTACTGATTTTATCAGTATTAAATTGTCTACATTTATATTACGTCCGGCTTGTTGGATATGTTCAGCAATAATAGATATATCTGCGAGAATGGGCGATATGCTCTTTATAGCTTGTTCGAATAGCCCAACTTGTCTGACCAATGTAGATCTTTTCACGATCTCCACATGCAATTTTGTAAATTGTAGGCTTCGCTTTCATTTCCGGTTTGTCTTTTGGTTTTCCCAACTTCGTAACCCGTGTGTTTCACGATTAATAACAAGTTTTTATATTTTCGTCTTTTACGCATCGGCTAAGTTCTTTCGTTATTTTGTTATAAATTTTTTTTTGTCGCGCAGTTCTATCGGCGTTAACGTTATGGGGGTTTTCAGGCGTTGTCTATATTGGATCTTCTTAAGGACGCGATTTTAGTTGTAGTTGTCTACAAGGTGACTAAATCATGGTGACGATGATGATGATTTAGTCACCTTGGGTTAAATCACCAACGATTTATATATTACAGTTTCAGTGGAATACTGCAGATAGTTGAACTAACTACAGCAAGTTGTTCAACCAACTAACATAAAACTGTTTTCAAACGCCATTAGATTAATTCAATACATACATGAAGTTGCTTCAAAGAAACGCGTTTATTATTCTGGGTATGTCGAACTCTGTTATTTGATCATACCTAAGTTATTTGTAACAAACAAAGAGTGTTGAATATATACAAATTACTTGTATCAAACAGCGAGTATTAAGTATATGAAAAATAAGTGAACAACTTTTGCTTGAATGAACCAATCTTTCTTATACTACATTCCTCTGTCCCCTCGTCCTCTTAAACTTTGTGACATGTTTTATACACCCTGTCTTTAAAAATAAACGATGCACATATGTGTATATGCACAAACACGAACATAAAATACAAATAGCTTTTCCTATCGTTCTTAATATCTGATCTCTTCCCATATCCCACTTCAACGTCATCTCTCGCCTGCCTTCCGGTTCAGCCACATAACTCTATAACTTATTCATTTCGCTCATAGCGGATATGAGATTATCTCAGGCGAAAACCGTAGAACAATAACACTTCCCGACCCATCCATCATACTTTACCGCCCATTTGCTTTATCTTCGCAGCGGAATTATGCGCCCAAAATAACAAAATTCTTCGTCACTCGCGTTGGCAAGTATATGTACCGGTGGGATTACGTATGGTAGCTACAGCGCAGATATTTCGATAAAATCGGCTCGTTTCCGGACGGAGGTTCTTCTTTCCGAGAAATGTCGGCAGAGGGCTCACACGGGTCGACAGAAGACGTGGAGCATCAGCTTATGGAGATATTTTACTTGACGTCTGTTTTGTCTTTTTTGTAGTTATTTCTTTGGTTTGAGCTAGTAGTGGTTAAGGTAGTGGACTGCTAGGCGATACGTCCCAAGTTCCAATCTCCTGACCTACTCAGTTACTTAAAATAATTGAGGACCTGCGTTTTGTTGAACAAGGAGTAATAGTGCGACTGTCGAAGTCACCGTGCTTGTCACATCGCCCCGTGTCCAGAAATGGTGCGCGATAAACAGGCAGTGAGGGCGAAGAAGCCTGACTTTCCCGCTTCGCAGCCCAAACCTTTTCACGGAGTCTCACCTTTATGATTATTTCTTTGATTTAGTGCATTTTTGTTATTGGATACTTTTTATGCCACTCGGTAATAGATTAGCAATCACTTGAGATGTGTTTCATGAAAATAGGTGTAAAAATATTATATGACTGAAGGGTGCAGAAAAATTCAGCATCAAAAAACCATACATGATGAATATATTAATAATAATTTTGAATTGCAATTTCATTGCATTGTAATAGTAAATAAAACACTTGAAACAGTAGAAATCTTCACTATATTAAAAATAAAAGTAACAATTGTTTCGCCAAAACATTG
>JARFOC010080103.1:0-14872 GCA_031763485.1 Osmoderma eremita
ATATCTATAAACATCACCAAATGTAATGTTTTATCCTATACTCGTGGATCTAGTACTATCACTTATGATTATCATCTCAATAATGATATTATCCCACGCTGTAATTCTGTTAAAGATTTGGGTGTCACATTTGATTCTAAGCTTAATTTTAACCAGCACATTACCAGTACTCTGTCGACCACGTTTCAAACTTTGGGTTTTATAATCAGAACCAGTAAGCAGTTCTCTTCCATTGAATCGATACTTCCTCTTTATTTTGCCTTTGTGCTGTCAAAGCTTGAATATGCATCCGTTGTTTAGACACCCTTTTACAAAACGCATTCTATTATACTTGAAAAAGTTCAGCGTAAATTCATAAAATATCTTTACTTCAAATTTAACGGGGTGTACCCCCGTCACTGCTTCGATCACAACACATTGCTAAATTTATTGCACCTTCAACCTCTTGAACTTCGCCGGAACCGTAACGATATTAAATTCTTATTCAACCTTCTCCATAATTTATTTGATGCCCCTACAACGCACAATCACTCATACGAACTCAATAAATACACAGAGGCTTAACGAGATTCGTCAAGGCAGGAAAGTTTTACTTAATTTTGTTTTTATAACTTGCAATTTAACTCATTCTCGTATTGAATTAGTTATGGGAAAGCTCGAAAGGCTTTTTCTGTATGAAACCAGCAACTATGCTTGAAAGAATTTGCTAATTTTTAATTGCAAGAATTGGTGCAGACTTAGAAGATGACATAACCAGTTTTTAATACTTTTATTTTTAATTTACTCAAGGAATTTAACGTTTTCAAATCAGAAGCTATTACATTTAATATTTTTGTTTTCTTTTCTAGGATTACTAAGACTGTTTTCCGGCATTTATTGTTCAAAGACAATATTTGCCTCAGTGTCGTTAGCTTGTTAGGAGTATCATGAAGAATTACGAAGATTATTGATGGGTGTAGCAGTTGATTCTTGGTGGAACATTCTAAATTACAAACATTCTAGATATAATAATAAAAACATTTGACTTGTTTTAAAATGTATTAAATTACTCTGACACGTGTTTCGGTATATTCTACCATTTCAAAGAGTTTTGTAACTGAAAGTAATCTTGGCTTTTTGTGGCTTTATACCTTTCTTTTACCAGGTAGCTGTTATCGCTTCATATTGGTGCTTTAGCGACCAAGCCTATTATAGGCGCGCTCAGATATTCTGTTTGTGTGTTTGTTAAATTCAACATATTATCTAACATAATAAATTTAACATACAAATCAATAACAGTTACCGGGTAGAACAATATATACACCAAAAGTCAAGCAAACAAGTCAAGTGTTTTTATTATTATATCTATTAATTACAAAGATTACAATTACAAGCTTCCAAGCTTCTTTATCAATATTACATCATTGCTACATCCACCTCAATCGCTTCGTCCATGTTTTCACTTACAATTCCTTACAATTCGTTTATCTGTTGGGCAATTCATTGCGACATCCACACATTACCGAGTTTCCTATTAGAATCTTCCTAGAATTTTTCCTTAGGCTTGTAAATCGCTTTATCGCCGCAACCGTAGTAACCAATTTACCCGAGGCGAGTAGGAAGAAATAGACGTTAAGAATGGCTGGAAGGGAACGGTCTAGGATGCGCTAATGAAATTATCAAAGGAGAGACGGAAGTCAGCCGAAGGACGACGGATGATTGCAAGGCATGGATTGCATCCACATCACGAACGAGATGCGAATATTTAGTGTTTCACCTGACGGATGACCTTTGTAGTAGGCGACGAATGGCTATAACATTGACGGTACGAAGTGTCTTAGTTTCCTCATTTAGTGTCGAAGGAAATTGTAGTAATTCATGTCTTCTAGAGCATTTTATTCCTGACAATAAAGGGAATATTAAGTTTCGTCGATGTTTTACAATAAGGTCATGCCGTAACAACTATTAGCAAGTAAATTTTGAAAGTTATAATTAACTTGTATACAGAACGTTAAGGGCAGTTATTGTTAGCCGAACTTGCACGAAGTCAACGTGTACAAAATGCAACCTGACAGATAGTTTGCAGGGTTTAGTGTATGTAATAGCGTTGTGTATATGTAAAACTAACAAGTGTTTCACTTGCTTAGCAAGTATCTATGCATGATGTTATGCAGAATGTAAATTCAGATTAGTGTATCAGGATATTAAATAAATACGCATTCCTCTTAGAAATAAAACTTTCATGTACTTGAACAAAATCTCATTTTATATGTGAAAAATATAATGATTTTATTTTAAACACATGAAATAAATAGAAAATAATTGTAGCTCTTAAAGAGAAAATAACCCCCAAATCCCTTAACATACTGTATACATATCGCACCGTTTCAGCGAAAGAAACTGGAGTAAGCGAAAACCGGCTTAATACACATTTTAAATATGCGCAGACATCCCTAGCAACTTATTGTTAGATTCGTATTCCCTAAAGCCTTGTTAGGGTTTACAAGAAACGAAGTATTAATTTCTCCACCTAATTGGGTTCTAATTGTGATAAATAAACTCACAAGTCCATTAAACATCATTAACAGTAACTAAATTACATTAGACTCCTTATAATCACCCCTTTAGCGTTGTAAAGGAACAAACTGATGTCAGCTCCTTATTTCTAGTGTTTTACATCTTCCCAAATTAGGATGATTTCTCATAGCATTTGTACAGAAATGAATGATGACTCTTTATATTATTTGTCTTAATTTTATTTTCTTAACTAAATTTCTTTTGGTAAATACAATTCGACTCAATAGCTTTAGAAATATTCCCTATTCAAATACGGCTTGACAATTTTTACTTGAAGCAAGCGCATATTAACCATGAGAAAGGTGATACCAAATAAGAAAGGAATCATAAATATTTGTGGTAGAGGACAACGTAAAGAGGATAAGTAGAAGGTCTGTATGCTTAAATTGTTCTTTTATACAGGACTATATATGAACATGGAGAATTACGAATCAATATGTCTTCTTTCATCGAGTACACACATCGAATGCAAGCGCAAGGATAGCAAACAAATTAGACTTCTAGCTTATAGAGCAAGCGATATTTATGACGGACCACTTACAGACAGCAAAAATTCCTATTGAAAAATGCGAAAAATAGCAGGTTAACAATCGATCAAGAATTGGTTCATTATCGTTGCGTGAAATGTTTGACGATCAAATGGTATCACGGCTTAATTTCTTATCATTTGACAATTCATGTGGCACCCATTTGCTTAACTTCCACCTCTTTCCTAGCAGATGAAGCTGTAAACGAATGGTTTCGTTACTCACATTGAACCTTTTTATAAACTCTAGGTATGTTGTACTGGAATTTTCCTCGACAACCTGTTGAATATCCTCGTCGATCTTCGATCTCCCAGAGCGTCAAGCTGACATCTCCCGAAGAAAAATTTTTGGACCACTTCTGTGATGTTCGATCACTTACGGCATCATCTCGGAATGCAGTACATATTTTTCTTGCTGCCACTGCAACTTTGGTGCCAAGTTTGTGCTCATAAAGTAAACAACCTCGAATTAAAGCTTTATTCGTTGCCATTTTCAATTATTTAAAAGTAGCAATAACTAGGAATTAACTAGCTGCCACTTTACGGTTTTAGCAACATGCATGTTTTAGCAGTATGCAAGTTTAGCAGTACTTGTTTGCATTCTCGATACAAGTATTTTAATAATTCATTCATTGATATTCAAGGAAATCATGGATTAGTTCGCATATTTTCCCGGGATTATTTTGACTTGGTTTTATTCTAGGGGTATCATAATTATTATATTTATATACATAAATTAATTAATCGTCATTTTGACTTACTGAAAACTAACCTTAACCTATCTCCGATCGACGACAAATCCAAATAAATATGCATCCGTCGCACACGACACCCACGAGCAGGCTCGTAAAAACAACGCACCACATAAATGGTTGGGACTATTTTATTGGTGTAGCCAGACTGTGCTTGCGGCAAGATTTTCGTCAGATTCAACGCACAAAACGTAAGGCAAACTTTTATAGGTGTGGACGCGGGTTAAGGTGTAGTGGAACGTAACGTACTGCTAGATTAAAATGGACATGGGTAAGACATTTAGGAAGGAAAGATATTGAGGAATAGCCGATGACGGTTATTACAGTGGAGATGTAGAACAAGCAAGAGGAGTGTTGGGGGATTAGAAGTTAGTGTAATTTATACATATATGAGATTCAAACGAGCAAATAAATTTTACCCTAGAAATTAACCCATTTTTAAGGTTAATTTGTACTTTTCTTTTTTAGAGTATTTTCATTTTGTGAGTCTTCGCTAAAGATTTATTATTAAAAACTCATATACCTGCAAGCGAGAATTTATCTATGTAGGTACGTGTATAGCCTGAGAAGAAAAGAAAGAAAATCAATAAACGTGTTTATTCTCATAATTAACTGGTGTATTATGTGACGCAGATGAACATAGTGATCCGATGGCAAACACAGTCGCGTCTTTTCGCTGCAGAAAAACTCAGAATTTTATCGAAATCCTATTACTTTTGCGAAAAATATTATTTCCGAGCGTACAGATATATTTATGTGTCTAATTTTATCAATCTATATCGAGAGACTAAACAAATGAACGAATCGAAATGAAATATTGCGACATATGTACACCATTTATGACGCTTTAATCGACTGCTTTACCGAATACTAATTGCTGAAAATATATCACTAATATCGATCAGTTATTAGCAGATAAAGCTTGATAAAACTTATCACCGTTTAGATAACATCTTATTATTTTATATGTCCAAAGTACGGATTCCATGTTACAAATACATAAAAATAGTGTTTTTCCCCTTTCGTGTTTGCAACAAAAGCGCTTGAACGTGCTATTATAACCGTGGCCAAGCCATTATGAGTATGCAGTAAGCTTTCGTTTTTTATAAGCGAGCGTTGAGAATGCGTAAACAATGTCACCTTCTTTCGTGTCGCGGAACATATTTCTGGAAATCCGAGAGGAAAAATACGGGAAACTTCTCTAAATCTCGGCGCTTAAGAGCATCGTCGCTCAGGTGAAAATATGAAGGAAATTTTATCGAATCCTTTCACACTCAATTGGTTCTGTGAATTCAGAATAAATTCGCTTATAAGTATAGTATGGTTGACAATCAAGATATGGAGTGTCAGATGTACTGAAACAAAGATTCTTTCATCTATATTTATATTGAAAAAATAAATATCAAACAGTAATGATTGCCGACGAATTAGAACAAATCATTTCGAGCACAGCACGATGTTACGATGGCATTCGTTAGTTCGATTCCCACTTATAGTACTGGCATCGTGTAATGCACTAAAAGCGCAGGTTTGAGTTTCTACAGATATCGTTGTCTGCTTAAGACCCTTTGGCGTATTTACTACATTCCACTTTCCGTATCATCTAATCCACAGAAAGGAGAGCACTGAATGTGCCGTTCTGCCGTATACCAACGTTTATAGCTTCCAACCCCTATTCTAACTTTGTCGGCGGTGCTCCTGTATAGACCTATGTTGCTGTATAGCAGGTTTCACCATTATGCGATGTCGATCAAACCAATTTTCTCCGCAGTGAGTTAAATGTTTTCTTTTTACCCAAAGCTATGGAGCATATGTAACACATTCCATTGCCTCTTCAAGTTACAAGCTTATTCGATCTGAATCATCGTGAGGCAGTTCAAGATTTGTATATAAAGATAGCCCAAAGACGAAATGATCGTGAAATCCAAAGGGGAATAGGCGCATTATTTAATTTATTATGGTGAAAATATAATAAAACAGTTGATTACTTTCGATTAGCTTTAAGCGTTCAACCAAAATGAAAAGATGCAAGATTGTGGAACTGAACGAGCTTTGCATAAAGAAGCAGCATTTTCTTATAGCTTTGAATAAACAGGCTAGGGAGAAAGATGCCTTGCAGTCTGGTGAAAATGCTCAAATATCAGAAAATTATGGTCAATATTAAGGTCATTGCTGCAAAGTCGGATGAGGACCTTAAATACAATATGAAAGTATGGAATGAAGAATTCAGGATACACGGAACGAACATCAATATTGAAGTGATAGTGCTGGGGGGAGATGAACAAACAGAGGTCGAATTAGATAACAAGAACCTGAAGCAAGTAATGCACTTCAAATACCTGAACTCAATTATAAACGAGAATGGAAAACTTGAAAACGAAATTGATAATAGGATTGCAAGAGCCAATAGGATATATTATTCATTGGGCAAAAGTTTCATCAGGAAGACAGAAATATCGAATACGACAGCAAGAATATTTGAAACTGTAGGTATACGTGCCAGTGCTTACCTACGGTTGTGAAACTTGGACATTGAGGGATAAATCCAGACTACAAGTAAGCGAGATGCACTATTGAAGAGCTGCGCTGGGTGTAAATAGAAAAGACCGCATTAACAACATCATGATTAGTGAACGAATGGGTACCAAAGCACTGTTAGAAACAATCGAGGGCTGATGTGGTTCGGGCACATAGCGCGAATGCGCGACAGCAGAAAAGTTAAAGTTATCTGACAGCGTGTTCCTCCTTTTTTGTAATTCTTATGTCTCATCCTGGTTATCAAAGGTACATCATCTTTATTGTCCTTATTATTTTCATCTTCAACACTATCATCATCTACTTCTTCATTTCCTTTGTCGCAATCGTCAACACTTCGAAAATGCTGGTCGGCCGCTTCATCATTTTCATAGCCCTCGTCATCATATATTGCAAATGTCAAATTTGACAAGTTGCAATGTATATATATATACATAGTTATTCTCTTAAAAAAATGTTGGTAAAGGTAAAGAGGAGAACAAACACTTGCTAAAAAATGTTAAGAAAGTTCAAAACGAAATGTAAGTAATATGGGTGAACTACTGTACTCTATAGTCTGTTTTTAAACTAGGAGGAGCGTTTTAAATTCTCCGCGCTAAAACCGGCATCTGGGTTTAGTTGTTTCGCAGATAGACTAACACTGACGAAATTCGAAATATTACAATAAATTTGACATATGGATATCAAAACGGTTGACAATTTTCGTCTTTGCTGTTGTGTTTTCCCTGTTCTATTGCTTTGTCAAGCGTAAACAAACCTGTTCGTTTAAGAATAAAATAGTCAGTAGTGTGTAAGTGCGTGCTGATACAAATACGTTCCCGTTCTTAATATGAACACTGAGCGACAGGTTCACTATCATATTCGCCTCCAAAACAACGCAAACGTTTAGATTTGGGACATTTATCGGTAGCTGAAAAGCAGTGTAGTCTAAATATGTTGTTATAAGCAGTTGCGAACTGACGTAGTAAATCGTAGAAAAACTCCTATCATTTCTTAAATTAGCAATACCATAGGTAAATTTTGACAGTTTGGATAATGCAACCAATTTTATAAGTTTCTGCTTTTAAGAGTTGCAAAATCAACAGTGTGCCGGGCCGTAAAGTAATATGATGAAACTGGCACAGTTAAACCATCAAAACACAGGGGAGAACGATCTGGTATTGTTGTCACGTATGGTGAAGCAGCTGAACAGTCTCTGGGGCAAATTGTGCATGCTTTCTTCTATAAGAACGAATTACCTGCTTTGAACAAAATTTTGATTGATATCAAAAAACCTCCTGATTTAACAGGAAACAGTTTTTAAAAAATGAATTGACAATTTGTTACGAAAATTACCTGGCAATGCTGTTATAGTCGTGGACATCGTATCATAGTCGTATCGTGGAGAAAATTCCAACACCATCTAAGAAGACAGATATGCAGGAATGGCTGCAAGCTAAGCAGTTAGAATTCAGGGACGATATGGTTCGATCTGAACTTCTGAATTTAATCAAAATTAATGAAGAACAGCACAATATGTATGTGATTGATAAAATGGCAAAACATAACAATAAAATTGTTTTAAGATTACCACCTTATCATTGTAAACTTAATACAATTGAATTGATATGGGCATAAATATAAAAAAAAATGAAGTGGCATCCATGAACAACACATTTAAATTGAGAGAAGTGAAAGAACTTTTATTACAAGCTATACAAAATATTCAAAATGTGAATTGGTAGACTTGTGTTGAGTATGTGATTCGAGAAGAAACAAGAATGTGCACATTAGATTGTAGATAATCTGATTGAACCATTTATTATTTTTGTTGGTGCTGATAGTGCCAGTGGTATTTTATCAGACATTTCAGACTTGGAGTAGAGAATAAGGAGTCAGTGAGTTGGCCATTATTATGTGTTAAGTAGCCATGTCAAGATTATGTCATGCTACCCTGAAATATAGTGCTAATAAAATAAAATTCCTAGTCCTATTTACAGCTATCCTACGGTTTAGTACTTGCTATTACAAATCTGAATCATGTAGAACTGCCTTCAAAGAATATAATTTATTAACTGCGATTTGGAGTCATGTCTATATATTTATGAAAATAAATCAAACTTTTTAACCAACAACTTGGTTTATGAACATTAAACTAGGATTAATGATAATTTTCATTTGCCTTTACCTCTAACATAAATATCAAAACATTCTGTGACATTTACAGGCTTTACAAATATTTCAAATTTACCGCCAGAATGTTCTGGTAATATTTGGTAGATGTGGCTTTATCATTTGCTCCTCTTACTATACAAACTATAATTGAACATTAAGTAGTAAATTTGGATTTTTAAGTTTGTTAATGTTTAAAGATTCTAACAGGTTTAATTTCGTACCTTTGTTTTGTAAAGTAACTCTGACTTTCTTCTAGCACTTACATGATTGGCGAAAGCAAACAGTATATTTATTTTTGTACGATGTGTAATGTTCAGTAACTCTTTTTTCAAAAGTTCTACCAGTTTGACTATCATATAGCTTCCCACATTCACACTTCAACTTATAGGCATCAGATTTTGTATTTCTCTATGTTACATTTACTTCCTTTTTTTAAACATTTTGACAAATTATTATTGTATTAACTGTGGCTTAACTAAGGAACGTTATTTTATGTCGATAACAGCTGAATTAAATGGAAAGAACCTCTCTAATAAACAAGTCCTTAATGCACTTGGCTTGTAGTGTTGGCTTTAAGCTTTTTCCTCTATTTTCACCAGACTTAGCTTATCCATTACTTTAAAACACCTACCACCGAGCGTTAATCGTGATTTATCACCGTGTAATAAAACCAGCGTCTCTTATATCTATTCCCGTCTTCACGCCAGACCAGCGCTATATTATGTTGCCTATATACATACGCGATAGTCAACAACCTGCTTACCTTTGCAACTCTCCATCGTCCTCTAGTTGATTCTCGAGCGACGTTGCTCGTTCGTGACGGTCGACCTCGGCACAGTTTGCGTCGTCCGTAACTTTGCCGTTGCTCGTATCCATGGAACCTTCGCACATAGTATCTGTCACACAAAAAGTCAAGATTTTATGTTGTGTGTCCGTATTTGTCCCTGCGTACGTTTACACCGACGACTTCGTCTCGCTATCGATCATCTCGGCGATCATCCTGTTCAGTGCTCCCGAGTCACCACCTGTCAGAAATCGAGGTGACGATTGGTAGAACGTGATTGGCGTCTTCCGGGCAACATTTGATCCTTGCCTAATCCGAAAAACGAATGCAATTAGGAAGGGGACACGGTACAATAGCAATTTATGGAAGAATTGTTTTAAAATCGAACAAATAAGAAAGAACAGGCGAGAGAGTAAGAGCATATTGATATTTATGACAAAGCGATATCAAAGTTATTGTTGTAACATACACCTAAACTGACCCCTAAATCACTAGTATACACATGCGCGCTACTCACAAAACCTAACGTTACACACAGAAATTATGCACAGACATTATAAATTTTTTCCCGATTTTTCAAATCGAAGTTATATAACGAAACCGCCCCAACTGTACTCTAAACTTATGTTAAAATATACAATTGACAGCTGTCATTTTGGTAAGTGTTGTAACTGTCAATATTTTCAACATGACATATGTATGGTTATAACGAATTTTTCCGTTTGGTAATAAGTCTGAAGTAAATATGTGTTTTTGATTATTTTTTATTATAGAGATCTGCACTAAGTGCGTCTTTGAGAATACTGTGTTGCTCGCAATTGAAAGCACGACTTAAGATACACAAAATTTTCACCGGAATCTGCTTGGTCTTAATTTTAGAAATTATATGGGTGTAGATGTTCATAATTGCCGTAGTGTTAGACTTGCCTTCTCTAAAGCCTCTTCAAAAATGAAGCAATGCGCGTTAACAGAGCATATTCCAAAATCGTACGGATAGAGGAAGCAAGAGAGATTGGTCTATAATTTGCCATGTGATTAACTTTTTGTGAATCAAAATAACTAAAGCAAAAACACTATTGATTAAATTAGTAATGGGTGTCACAAGTAAATATTTGGCGTCTTTAAGTATCCCTGCAGTTACTTGACTAAGGCATGAGAACTTTTACCATTTAGTTTATTAAACAGAGACAAAAGTGTTTGCTATTTTAAGACGTGCAGTCATAACTTATATCCACTGAAAGGACACCTACAGAAAATTGGGGTTGACATTGAGGACCCACTCTGCAGACTTTGTGAAGGGACAATAGAGACAGCATACCACATCTTATGTGAATGCAAGGTCTTATACCCTAGAAGATGCAATCTTTGGGAAACCCAAAATGAACCCAGAAGACTACACAGACCAACCGGCCAAGGTCCTGTACAGATTGGTACAGGGCACAAGGATCTGGGAGTGGGTGATATAGGGTCCTGTACAGATTGGTACAGGGCACAAGGATCTGGGAGTGGGTGATATAGGGCATGGGTGTAAAAATGGGAGATAAATACAAAAAGCCAATGGGCTTAAGTATTTCCGGAGGCTTATGTCAGACGGAAAAAAATACCTATATGGTATTGCCATAAGCGTTATACTGTCTTCTGAAGTGCGAATGAACTATAGAATGTAGAGAATTATTGGAAATGCAGCCAGAGCAATCAAAACACAGCTTTATTGTATTTCTCGAGCTTTCGGTTTTTATTTGAAACCATTATCAAGAGTAACAAAGTAGAAGGACATTTAAATGCAAGAAGTGGTACCGAAGACTGAACAGTTATACTTACATGTTGCGTCTGGAAAGTTGGTAAAGATGATCAGTTGCTTGTGATCTCCGTCGTTGTGCTATTTTTACATGGCGATTTTTGTTAGAAGTGAATCACCTGTGTTTCTCCATAAAAATATGCGTAAATCTCGTAACGAGATCACTTTCAGACTGTTTGTCTTCGCAATGTGTAATTGTGATATACTTTTCTAATATTTTTAACTTGTCAATTTAAATAACAAGTCTGTAATGGCAAGGTATAACTGTTCAGTATTAAGTACCACTTCTTACATTTAAACGTCCTTCTATTTTGTTACTCTTGATAATGGTTTCAAATAAAAACCGAAAGCTCGAGAAATACAATCACCCTGTGTTTTGATTGCTCTGACTGCATTCCCAATAATTTGAATTTCGAACTCTAACCACTAGATACAGCCGATACTGTCAACCACTTTATGTATTATTACTAGTAAGACTCTGGATGATCGCCAGCATGTTGATATTTTGTACACTTATTTCAGCAAAACTTCTGATTCCAACAATCATGCAATATTACCCCTGAAACTTTCAAACATCGGATTTATGCCTCGGGTTACCGACTTTCTTGAATCATATTTATAGAATCGTGTTTCCTCCGTTGACTCAATGGTTTCAACTCAAATTCCTGAATAGCAATCTCTGGCGTCCCGCAAGATCCTTGCGGGAGTTGCCATCCTCTTTTTAACTTAAATTTATTTTAAGCCACCGTATCCTATACCTAACCTACATCATAAATCATGAGTGTCATCGATAGAAAAATTACCTCAATCTCGATAAGAGCGCTGTTATTTCGTATACGCACAGTGTATCATCTTCGCCTATTTTATTATTCGTGTATCAATTCTTAGGCATTCTAGTATTCGTTATCTTGGTGTTTTATTTGATTCACAGTTGTTATTTGGAGATCATATTGTTGAAATTACAAACTCTGCTTCCAAATGTCTGGGATTTTTATGTATGGTGCTACTGTTTTGTACCCCTATTACTCTTAACCAGCAACTTACATTGGAAAGAGTGCACGAAAGCAAAGCGTTTGCCTTTTGCGCAACTAATGATGATAACTTACTTATTGTCAGTCGAGATACCTTGTCTTCTTTTTCACATGGAAGAACGTGTACTTGTACTAGCGTTAAATTTCTTTTTGAATCAATTGAAAATAAAGTTGATTCACCTTTCCTGCTGCTTCGCATACACTTATGGTGGTATATTTCTCCCCATCCCCCTTCTAGTTATCTAGCTATCAGATTTATTTTCATTTGTTTATATTTTACTTTTGCTGTTTTTCTGTAGTTATAATTAGCTAATAGCTAATTATAACTACATTATTACACTATTATTACTTCTATTGGTATGACAGGTATGAAATTATTTCTAATATAGAAAGCAAAGCCGTTACAAGCCTATATTTAAGGTAAATTGTCCACAAACTTTTTCTCATTATTATTGTAAGTTTGGAACATTCAATACCTCTTTTATTTGATACATATTCAGAAGGATTGATTTATTAATCAACAAACATTATGTAGTTATAATGTAATTTTTGTGTGTTGAATCGGAATTCAGATGAATCTTAGTCAAAATAGTTCATTACGTCAAAGTAGATATATTGTAACACAATTGAATAAGCGAATATCTTATATTTTATCCTGATTTTATTACGATAGCAAATAGGTCAATACATTCGGGTTATGTATCGTACTTGTACGAATGTTATTGTTAGCGAGTGTTAGAAGATTAATTCTGTTTATATGCACAACATTATTTTTGTACCACTAACACCATTGCAGTTTCAATCCTCATTTGTCCAAATAATTGTAAAACCGTGATAGTGATTTGTAGTATACGAAATGGTAGTTTGTATTTAAGCCGAAATGTCATCAATTTCTACATTGAATTCCTCAGAATAATTCGATTTGTTATTGATCGAAACGATGGTTTTTTTAATTAGTTTTAATAATCATTTGGTTGCCACAGCTAATTTCAAAAGCAGAACAAAGCAGCCACTGAGCACTCCTTTAAGCTATGCTATAACAGCCATTCTTCTTGATTCTTTATTTGGGTATCATCGGTGAAGAAAAGTTGGCGTTAAGTATGTTTTTTTGTTATATTTTGTTTCTCTGAGCGTTATTTATTTTATTTTAATAATTTTGAAAATCAAATCAAATTACATGTTATTAAAAAAGGTGGGACCTCAAGGCTTTGCGATATCCTCCTACGAGCAGAAATTTTGAGCTGCTTTTTGTCTTTTTTCTATTCTTGTACAAAGGATCGCGGCTATCCTATTCTTTAGGTCTTAATGTTTCAAATAACTAAACTCACGTAGACATTCTCGTCCAGAAAAAATTGTTTCATTTTCACTGTCCATCGCGTAAGATCTCTCATTAGGTGCTGTAACGCAAAACTGAATATTATTTTAAAATAAGTGAAAATCAACGTAATCTTACAAATAAACTACATTACATCACTTTATTGTCCTTGTAATTCTACATTTATAAAAAACCTCAATCTCTCCAAGTAGGCGCCGCACCTGCAATCCACGTCATCGTGCCCGTGCCCTTCGACCCAAAGCGGTTCAACCGCCTTCGGGCACTTCTCGTAAATTCTTAAACCGTGCGAAATATCAATTACATTATCGTCTTTACCGTGGATGATCAAAGTGGGCGCGTTCATCCGTCCCACCTTATCAATATTAGGGAAAGCGTCGAAAAACCAAGTCCTCGATGTGCTAGGGCACAACACCCTCAAACCAGACATCAGTGCCGAATGTAAGATAACCGCACCGACGGTTTGCCTAGAGGCCAAGTCCACGGTGGGAACGGTTCCTATACTTTGACCGTATAAAATAATATTTTCGGGTCTTACATTGTATTTGGTCGTTAATACGTAGAAGGCGGCGTCTATATCCGCGTACAAATCCTTCTCCGATGGCGTACCCTCGCTAACTCCGTATCCCGAATAATCGTAGCCGAACACGTTGCAATTTAACCACTTCCCTAATCCGTAATAGAAACTGCTCATATGTCCTATATCTACGGCGTTCCCGTGTGAAAATAGGATGGTAAATTTGGCGTCGTCCGAACAGTGGATGTAGAAGCAGGCGATCTTGTGACCGCGTTTCGTTTTCGCGTAAACGCCTTCGATGCAAAATTTCTCGTCGTCGCCGTACTGCCATTCCGCCGAGTCTAAGAAGCACAGACAGCAGCGGTTTTCCTGTCCTTCGTTTACTGCTAGAAAATAACTAGATTCCGGTGGGACGAATGCTAATTTTGACGCTATTTTACTTGGAAATGGTGGACAACAAAATATCGAACAAATTTCCCTTAAAGTTGACATCTGGATGATTAATCTGACATGCTACAGAAACTAATATTTTTTGCATATATGTCAAGAACGTTTTAACGAGAAATATCACTGTTCAATGTTTGAGATTCAAGTCGGCACAAATTTTTAAACACGCGATGAGAGAGAAATTTTGCTGCAATTGTAAATATTTATACTACACTTTGTAGTACAGATAGCGACAAGTACAATTTTTCTCACCAAATTGTAACACCAAAGTTGTAGTAAGAGTTCCTACTACTTGTAGGAAAAATAATAGCACACAATCGCATTTTAGGAATAAGTAAAGTCACTTATTTTTTCAAATTCCCTTTTTAAAGTGTAGATAACTGAAAAAGAAACAACTTTTCTTAATAAAATAATCGTCGCAAACTTACAGGAGTCACAA
>JARFOC010080123.1:0-14869 GCA_031763485.1 Osmoderma eremita
TAACTTCAATTCGTTTAAGATATTCCGTAACTTCTTCAATGTTTACATTTGCACCTTCACCAGAGATTGTTTTAAACCCAATGTTATGATGTCTTTTGAAACGTTGCCATTAACCATTTGACGCGCAAAAAATTTTACAATTTAATTTTTCCGCAATTTCTTTTGCTTTCGAACGCACTATTATCCCTGATAGCGAAACACCTCTGTTACCAACTCTAATAAACCACTCATAACATTCTCTATCGATCCTACTTCTTTCTTCGTGTAAAAATTTTCGTTTCTGATGGATATTAACATCTGAACACCGGATTTTTCGTAATTCATTCTTATTTTTTATTATATTTGCCGCTTGTGTTTGACCAATTTTAAAAGTTTGACCTAATTTACGTGCACTCTGCTTTTCTTTTTCGTAAATATTAATTAAATCAATCTTTTCTTTTAATGTGAAAGCGCGTTTTTGTTTCGACATTTTTTTACGTATCACTCACTTTGCGGTATCTGTTCACACTGAATACAATGCACCGCTAACAGATCCCGAAATAAAGCAACTTGATACATATCTAGTCACAGAGCTAGGGGAATCCCAAGTCAACACAATACCGTCTGTCCGCACAAGAGAGATATATATTTGAAACCTAAGCCCAATATTCTGTCCGTGTCCGGTTAAGAGAATGTCCGCTTAAAAGAGAACTTCTTATTAGGAAATGAGGGCGTGTGCATCGGTTCCATAAAAAGTGTCCGTTCAAGAGGGATTTCACTGTATTTGTGTCAAATACTTCTTTAGTATATAATAATTTATATTTATTTATACATCAAGTACAAATTTAAAAGATTTTATATAAAAGTAGACAATTTTAATAGGTAAAACAAAGATGAAAAGGTGGCAATGATAACGTGGAACCAGAAGATTAATAATATAAGACGAGTTAGGGACATGTTTTCAGTCAATTATCATAAAGGCCCCACCACAAGGTGCGAAAACTATTCTTAATATTTTTTCGACTAGGATAAAATAAACCGAACAGATTTTTTCGAAACAATTTTTGATTTGTTAAATGAAAACGTAGAAATTTTTAATAGAACACTTTATCGGCGAAGCTACATTCACCTTTGTTTTGTTTGTCTTAATTAAGAATTAGAATAAAATAATTTCTTCATCCAAAGTTGAAATTTTGCACTTTATTGAAAACATAACCAAATTCTACCGTATCGTACCTATTTCAACAGTTTCATATTAGATAATAAATGGTTAGAACTTCCGGTTCGTATCCTACATTCATTCCCTGAAAAATACTAAATTTCCTTTCCACCAATCCATTAGTTATTGATCCCGTACAGATCCTCATGCACAAAACCTGATACGAACGCAGTACCCTCAAAAGATTTCATTTGTATCAAAATGATTGCTTTCTTTCGGGTTACTCGAACAGTAAAGTTTATAATAATATGTAAATACGTAATTTTGACGAACTGAAAGACCGTGTACTTACTGCATGTGGTGGAATAAACCCAGAATTGCCTTGAAAGACAAGGAGGACACTTAGAAAACTGTGAAATTAGACTTCACCTTTGTGTTATGCTTTGTTTGTCTTAATTAATCGTTAGAATAAGATAATATCTTCAGGCCAAGTTGAAATTTTGCACTTCCTTTGTTAAGAAAACTAACCAAATTCCTCATGGCTCTGTATTGCCAACACAAATAATATTTCCGTACCAAAATCCACTATACTTTCGTATGTAACCTTACAAATAGAGTATGTTCCCGATACGCTGATTTCACTCCTTTAGATCTAACCGACTTAACTTTGGATTTAGCGTAAGTTTGGACGATGGTATTTTCCAGTAACACTAATTTCAAAGAAATGATAATATTGCCTTAATTTGAGGTTTACAGAAAAGAAAATGTTAAATGCGGTTTTCCCCATTTTCCGAGAAACGTAAATTAAAAATAAATTGCTTCCATTCGTATCAATTATATCTAGACACGAAATAAACAATTGGTCGTTTTATATTGTCACCATTAATTTACTGCAATAACCTTTCAGCGGTACATCACCTTGTCCCACCTTAGGACCACTATATCAAGTACAGACACGGCAGGAGTATATATAAAAAAAGTTAAATTCACCTTAGTCCTTACAAGTCGAATCACAACAATCGTACAGACATTATAAACGTTATATAATCACTAGAGATTGTTATTATCATCCGTCCATTAGGTTACAATCAATGTAGCAACTAGTTTCTGTAAACTACGTGTTGTTTTTACACTGATATGTACAACATACATTTATCCATTTATGTATGATATAACATAGGTACTACAGGTTTTTTACTATAACACTTTTGTTCAATTCCGTTCCTGCAGTCGAAAAAGAAGCTAACAATTATCGCAGCAATGATTACGTCCTCGATTTTATTCGTTGGTTTGATAGCAACAGGAATTTGTACCAGTACCCATTTGGACCCAAAGGAATTGCTTTTGGTGCACGTGGTAAGTGATATTTGACATTATTTGAACTCGCGTCCGGTACAAATATTTTGACATTTGACATACGCACGTAAAAATTGTCTGCTGCCATCAAATATTTGCTTTGTGCCGGTTGCCGTGTATCACTTTAAGTGGCCCCTCCTGTATATGGTCGATGGTTAGTTCCATTTGTGAAACACAGATGTCGTCGATAGTCGTGTTTTAGAAATATACATCTGCGTTTTACAAATAAAACGAATCCACGGTCATATACACAGGGATTAATCTCAACTGCCTGAAGTTGGTATCGGAAAGGTTTCTAGATTGGGTATAAACTAGTTCATATTTACTTTCGTGTATTGGCTATACCCTCTTCGTCATCTGTCATCGCACCATCTGTCATTCGTGTTTACTGCTGTAGGGTATTTAGTTACTTTAGTTTAGAGTTGGCAATGCAAAAAGAACCAGTTGTGAGAGAATAATGGCGGAAAGACGTGACGAACTGTAAAAGTAAAGTAAATATATAGTTAAGAAAACAGGTGTTTGTTTTATTCGAGACAACAGCGGCCAACCTACACTGCCATTACTATTTTTGCTTAATTCTTGTATTTAACTAAATACGAACTAGTTTATAAATAATGTAGGGACATTTTTGATACCAACCTCAGCCAGTTGAGATTGATCACCGTGTATATTTATATAATATTTGCCGATGGTAAGGGATTTAGTGGAAGGAATTTTTACGTTTTTGATCTAATATATCCGAAAGGAGAACCAATTATTTTAGTTACCTCCAGACATTTTTGATTACCTACCTGTCACGGAGGAAATGCTTCGAATGTTTCTGAAGCTAGATTTTCCAACTTTGAACCATTTCAGATAGCAAGACATGGTGGTAGGACCCCGGTCGATACTTACCCGAAGGACCCTCATATAAACGAGTCTTTTTATCCAGCAGGTTGGGGTCAGTTGACAAACGTAAGTTCCCCTTCAAAAAATTCACGTTTCAAACGAGAGCGGGATCTTACCGACCTAAAATCCCTTTGGCACGCGGAAAAAGACTCCTTTAACTATCAGATTTCAGGAGGGTAAGAACGAACTGTTCCGATTGGGTAAGGAATTGAGGCGCAGATACAATACCTTCCTGGGGGATTTGTATAGTGCCAACATATACCGTTCTCAATCTACCGACGTGGATAGAACTTTGGCTAGTGTTCAGACGATCAACGCAGGTTTGTGGGAGCCTAGGGGCGAACAGAAATGGAATAGTTTAAATTGGCAACCTGTGCCGGTACATTACGAACCATTAAATGAAGATATGGTAAGTTTTATTCAAAAGAGTCTGGCGATAGAAGGATTTCAGCTTGTTTTCTAACAATTTTAGTTACTACTTGTTCGGAAAACATGTCCACAATACGAGATCGAATTCAAAAAACTAATATCCTCTCCGCCAGTCCAAGAAAAACTGGACTTGAACAAGAAACTATTCCAATATCTAGAATTATGGTCTGGAAACCTAATCAGAAATTTTGACGACGTCCAAGACTTATATTCAACACTATACGCTGAGGTTCCTAATTCGTATTTAACATTTCCCCAAAATATTACCCAAACATTTCTTTGTAGCAATCCTTCAACTTGACCCTACCAAAATGGACTGTCGGCGTCTTCCCGGAGAAAATGTACGAACTCACAGCCTTTAGTTTCCACCTCAGAGCCTACAATGATCTCTTAATTCGGCTGAAAGGTGGCGTTCTTCTGAAGAAGATAATTCAAGATTGGATGACGAAAAAAGACGGAAGTATAAGACCCGAAGATAGAAAATTCTTCTTGTACGGTGGCCACGATTCGACCATAGCGAATTTATTGAGCGCCTTGAAGATCTTTAAACCTCACGTTCCGGACTATACCTCAACGGTGATTCTGGAATTTTCCAGGGATAGATTTAGCAACGAGTTTGGTGTCGAGGTAGGTCTTCTTTTTCCGATTGGTAGATTGATTTTGGTGAAGACCTGATTAAATTTTGACGATCAGAAAGTGTTTTATATGATTTTTCTTTGAGCAAAATTATTTCCCAAAATAGGGATTTTGAAAAAGGAAGTTCTCAAAAAACCAAATTCGAAATCCAATCAACTGTTTCTGTAAATTTTGCTTTCGTGTTCTCCAGCGTTGATAATCTGATTGGTAAAATGAATTTAACCCAAATTTGTAATCAAAATATTTTGACTTATGGTCTTTTGATTCGTTTATCCATCAATTTGGGAACTCCCAAAATACGTAGCATCCAAAAAATCTCGCAATTCGATTGGTTAGTTTAAAATGGGTAAAATCTCAATCAAAAATGCAATTTTTATCAGAAACTTTTTTAAAAATCATTTGATCAGGTTCCTTAAACATACTTCTCATTTAGTATTTTTCTCAAAATGCACCAAATTCAACATCGATGCTCTCTTTAAAGACTAGCACAGGAAAAATTGCTCCATATAACCTTTTTTTTTTACGTTAGCCAAATCCAAATTCACCATTCCCTTTTACGTCATTTACAAAAGCCACATCCACTTCGCTTCGCCCTTGACATATTTCATATTCCCTCGTGTCTCAGGTGTACTACAGACCGTCCATGGACCAACCGCTGTTGAAAATGCAACTATCACATTGCGAGAGCTTTTGCCCGTTGGAAAAGTTCTTGAAAATTACCGAGTCGGTCGTTCCCCAGAATTGGGAGAAGGAATGCTCAACAGACGATCCAAGTTTCGTGCCAGGAGAACCATTGGGACCCTGAATTTTAGGAAAATTTAAATTATTGATAGTAATTTATTTAATTTAAAGTATTAATAAAAATAATTGAGAAAAGAAAATTGTGGGTTTTTCTTTATGTTCAATTAAGGATTTGTCTTTTCTATATCTTCAAATTAATGTCGTACTTATGTTAATTTGGCGATCATCCTCTTTGGAAGTGTCAAAATTACTAAAAAAAAATTGTGGTGCATTTTTTTTACTGCCAACTTAATCCTTTTTAATAACTGTAAGTGATACTATGATTTACATGTACACATATTTATTTCGCCATATCTGCATTGTACTGACAGTTAAATATATTTAAATTCATAAGGAACACGTTTAATAGGCCAATTCTGTGCAATTTCTTACAGATCTGTAAAGCTACATAAAACTGACGGCGAATTTACTGATTTACGGTTAGAGGGATTCTGTGCAAATATCTGCAAATACATAATCGCGGCTACATTCATGCTTGATAGGGGTTGTTATTGTTTCGTACACATAACCTACTTGTTTCAGTATAATGTCAAGTTTTGTGTGATGATCTAGTTATTGCAATAAGCCTCCCGTTATTGATTTATGATTTTTCTTGAGTTATGCGGTAAATCCACGCTTCCCTTTATGAGATACTTTATACTGCACCATGTTACTATTGTTTTATTGTTCTTAGCACATTCCTTAAATGAATTACAGTTCAATTGATTCATAAAATACTTCAATTGTACTCATAAGAAGCAACTTCTTTATCCCCTGAGCAAAATAGGTTGCATAAACACAAAATCGAAATCAAAAATATAAAAATTTATTTATAATCTCCCGATATCATTTATCGTGTTATTAAGTACAACAAAATAATACATTTTTTTCCCTAAGTTACTACTTTAAAGAAGTTAACGGTTAATGAAGTATATATTGCGTTGGAAAGTATTTATTTAAAAATAAACATCTGCACCGCCATTATAATCGAGGTTATTCGTCATTAAGTTGTGCTGAAAATAATTCTGTTGCTCCGTAATGCTTTGGCAGAAATATTCTTGGATTTCGTTGCTTTTCTGAAAAGTTAAAGCATTTTATAAGCGAACGATACTAAATTACAGATTCCTGTAATATCAACGATAACTGACATTAAGTTCAAATTTCTATTCAAACCTACCGCCGTTTTCTTGTGCGCTATACAAAAGGTGCAAACTTGATGTCGGTTCACATTAATTCCTTCGCTGTCACTAGATTTAGTTATATTTAAACAGGGCTGTTCGATTGGGCCTAAAAAGTACATTTTCCTATAAAATGCAAATGCTTGATAAAATAAAATAAAATTACCCGCCAATAACTGTGTACCCAAATGCGATATATAACTCGATGCCAACCGTAGAGTTTCAATTTTACTAAGTTTCCTATCCTTAGGTTCGGTTGGTATTAAATGCCTCAAGGTTGTGAACGCGGAATTGACGCTGAAACAATAAGAAAGATTTCCTGTGCGGTTGTTCTGCTTTAGGAAACTCACCTCGTTAATGTTAGATCGTGTCTGAAACAGAAATATCGTAAAAAGTCCCCAAAAAAAGGGATTCGATAATAAAACATGAAATATTATTCACCTGTGCGTTCTGTCTCTTTCTCTAGCGTTGGCTTGGCTCCTTTGCTTTAGGGAATTTGGATTCGCGTTGTCGGTCAGTTCGTTGTAATTGCGTCTCTTTTTATTTTGAATATAATTAATATCTGTTTCGTTCGGATCATAATGTATGTACTCCATTTTGCCTTATAACATGTAACGATATATCTGTAACGATACCAGAATAAATATGACACGTTAAAACTTGTATTACTTGTATTATTAGGGTGTTTATATTTCATATATTCAGTGTTCTACACTCAGTATAATTTTTGGTGGTACTTATTTACAAGTATTGTTTTGTTTATGTATTAATGTTTTTAATAATACTCTTCTTACGTTTAATATATTTATTATATAAACTGGATTCACTATCTAAATACACCCCCAGTAACTATAACGAGTTTTACCCATAATGCCATGCTGTCCCAGCGTCCTCTATCTTATAATACAACAAGTATAAGTAGGATTACAAATGCAGTAGAGACCTCTATAGAGTTTGCAACTAATAGCGTCAGTCATGATTAGGGGTAAATGCCATGGATGGCCATGTAGGTTATGATAGCTGCGCACATGACAGATCACATCACATCGATACTTCCTGGAACACGGGCATTACGAGATTGCAATTCTAAGCATGCGCATTATCATTCTCAAACATTTAGGGTAAATCAGCTGTTTATTTATGCACTATTTGTTCAGTTAACCTCGTTTGCATTCGTGTCAATTGCACTAAATATTCCTTTAAATGTCCGAAAATAGATTATATATTTATAATTCATTTTCTTTATTTATTCATTCTCCCAATCCTGAACCAATCCTGAAAGCATTCACGTATGTATGTATTTAGGATTTAAAACCGAATAAACTGTTTGAAACGAAGTGAGTACGTTTCAATTTGGCATAGAGCCAAGGTAGTGCTCTTAACAGGTGTGAATTTTTAATGACATGTAAGGGTTAATATATACGTAAAGTATTATGTTTAAATAACCTTGTTTTAAAGCAAAATTAACATAATCATTCAAGAATAAAGCAATTGCCAATATCGGGTGAGTTTACGACCTATTTTATTCATTTAAAAACCGCTTCACCTAAACCTTAAAACACTACGGGTTCTTATGGGACAATTTGTATCCTTTTCTAGGTGCAGAATTAATAAGGATATGGGATAGTAAGAGATACACGGTTGCTATTATATCCAACACTGCATTTGTAGGTTGTGACGATCTATAGTTGCAGAATTGATAGTACAATAATACACGGATAATATATGAAACTATCTTACTACTGCACAATGTTGTCAATATTTGCACACAAGAGTGAACTTAGCTGCATTATTTATCGTCTTGTTTATCATGTCACAACCCATTGTGTTTATCTATTCATTTTTAACGTATTATGTTCTATACTTGGGTAATTATTCCATTTCTTATGATCTATTGGTTTAATATTTAATGATAGTTTATACAGTTATATATCGGGCGTATTACCTATGTTAACAGTTTTGAAGGTTATTTGAATAACAAAGTGACATCTGATCTGTCACGTATACAAACATTAAAATACAGAATTTTCTCATGATAACCCTATATATTTTGGGTGAAAATCCCAAGTACTGTGGGGCAATATAATAAACATGTGTCATTCAATTACTTAATTTTTTTTTGGACTTTACATATGAATGCAATTATTAAATATGTATATGTGACAATATTTTATTCGCGTATCTACCCCAAAATCCTGTGGCAACGATGTATTCTTTTCTAAAGGCAGAATTAACTAATAAATATACTTTAAGTACTTGTTTCAAGGCCGATACTTTCTATTCCATTTACCCTATTTTCCCTAATATAAACTCTGCAAACTCATATCTATTGTTTATGTGTTAAGCCAGAACACAAACAATATTTTCTTTCACAATTCATTAAAGTGGTTGTGGAGTCACTTGTAAACAAATTCCAACGCACTTTTAATGATATTAACGTACGATTTTAGATTGCTCATAACGGAATAATGTTATCACGGCTATTTTTAAAACAATTAAAATCTATTTGGTCTACTTTGTGTCTTAATAATTATAAAAATTGTCCCAAAGGGATAATGTGATGGAATCCTTGAGGTAAAAATTTTGTTTTTGAAACTTGAGGAAGATTTTTTCCTTTTTCGTTATAAAAAATAAATTCTATCGTTGGTTTTTTCTTGTTCTTAGACGTACAAAGACCCTCAAAGGTAGGTAATATTTTGATTGTTTCATAAAATTGATTTCATTTAACTATCACATTGAGATATGAAATATAAATAATAAATCTGTTGAGAACTTACCAATAAAATATATAAACAAACCAATTATTTATGACTATAACCACAAATTACACTGTGGAATTCACATGGTAAAATTCCACGAAAAATCACTTCAAGATTTCCAAGTTAAAACGGGTAAATAGCAAAAAGAAATTCAAATATATAAAATCACAAAAATACCAGCTGCCTATATAAGATCCATTCGCTGCATAATCAGACCGAATAGCGACTAAACAGGCACTGTTTAAACAACACCAAACTATTCTGTAGATAGCTTTTAATTCGTTTTAATTTTAATAGCTTTTCCAGATGTACAAATCTTGCTACACGCAGGCAGTGTCGAGTTTATATTTTAAATTCCCTTCTTCTAAATGGAATCTCTTTATGAATGAGTAATACACCCGCACTGTTTTTTTAAAGTATTAAATAAAGTTAGTTCGTATATGTGTACGTGCACATTTAAAATAGGACACATTTACGTGAAGCTCTTAAAAAAGTTTGGTTAGAAACTTGATGATAAAAGCTGATGTTAACTATACAACGCGCCGAATGGAGGGATGGTTTTAAAAGGGATTCTAAAGGGAAACATGTGTTGTAAATATGTGTGTAATTAGGGTGAAAATTTGAACAGTAATATATCAAATTTGACATTTGATTCTTAGGTCGTCCCATTTGTTTCTCTCCTAATAGAACGAATTTAGGAAAATTAGTCCTAAATATATCTGAATTTTTTCTTTATTAAAGAAGCAAAAAATTAATATTGGATAATATCATCATATTTTTATGTGCCCCATAACTAATTATCTTAAAAAGATATAATAAAAATGCTTTAAAAATAAAAATAACCGAAACAAATTATTTAAATTCGTAGATATATATATTTAGGTTAAGTATTTTATAGATTTTCATTAAGGATCATGGATTTTCCGAATACTTTTCTTTAATTTACAATCATAATCATAGTAATATTGGTTATGGAACAAAAATATGCGTCATAACCTAATATTTTGAATGATTTTGCTGATTGTCAACTACTTTGGACGATAGAGCTGACATTTATGGCGGAACTGATTCAAGCTTACCAACATATAAACTCCGAGCTATTAAACATTACGGAACATGCAATATGTTGTGTTCGTTGTGTGCCCTTTTTCGTTTTATAGATCTTACAGGATATGTTACGCATAAAGGATTATTGATGTGGATAAGAGAAGCATTCTCGAGTATTAACTTAGAAATACTATAAAGTGCTAGTCGATCATTTGAATATTTTGGATATTTTGACATTTATTATAGAACTACATTCTAAACAATTGGGGTAATTAATGAAATGTGTGAGGGATGAGCTTAATCTAAATCTGAAATAATATACAGACTGTTCCATTTAAAAAAATGTATATTTGGTTCACCCTGGTGATATGAAAATATTTTTAAAATGTTAAGTTAACTGTCTACAATTTTCGCAAATATTTTTTCTGATATCTTGTAACGGATATATAGAGCTTTACCCCACGACGCATCACCTGTATATGCATAGTAGACTATATTTATTCATTATTGCCCATAAGTGGCATAAATGTACGGTAACTAACCCCTTGATATGGTTCTGCAAATATCAAGCTGAATCATTCCCAATTTAAATATTTAATATATCAAAAATATATCTTAGCCTTGGTTATTTTATATATTGATTTTATGTTCTCATTTCATATTTGAATGTTTTGTCCACATCTTATAGCAAATACTCGATTTCCCCTAGGGAAATTAAGAGGTAACTAAACCGATTTGAGATCAACAAAAAGAAAGCCGGACAGTTCAGAAATTTTGTCCTTTATTCATAAATATAAAGGTATGAAATATAAACATCCCAGTATTTCAAAACTAAAACAAATAATATTGACAAACAACGAACTAGAAAAATAAAGCTAAAGCTGTTTTATGTTGGCAGTAATGATTTGAATCTGCTGTTACAAATCTGGTTTATAACAACAGTTTCGGTTGTTTGTCAATGTCTGCTTTCTAATTCAACAAAATAAGAACTAAACGAAACTTAACTTCTTTATTGGAGTTTTTATGCTACAATCATTTTCTATGTATAGATCTGTGTTATGTATTTACAACGATTCTCGGCTCCTAGCGTCATCTGTGTATAAGTAACTATATTAAGTACAGATTTCTATTTTTTAATATAAATTTAATAATATTTAAATATATTTACCACAACAGTATCTGTAATGATATTAAGAAGAGATGGGAGATAATCAATTTAATTTCATTTATACCGATTTAACATTAATTAACTACTCTACTAATAAATGCTTTCCTATTAACTTTTGTATGTATTGTGAACTATAAGCAAGGCGAAGCAAGGTTATGTTACTATTTGGAAAGGTGAAAAACGTTTAGTGAATAACGATATATTCAGAAAAGGTTTTAAATACCCTACCTCAACCAAAATCTTGATTTTGGTTACTTCCAAAATGAATTTAAAATGAATTTTAAAAACGTGATTTTTTAAACTCGTACTTCCTTCTGAGTTATTTTTAATATTCACAAAATCAGATTTAAATCAATTTCACAATTAATCCTGTAAATTTTCATTCATGCTTAAGTTGCGTAAATGTACAGTAACTAACCCCTTAATACCATCCTGTTGATGTCGTACCAAATTTAAATATTTATTGGCGTAATCTATTTCAAATATAACTTGGCTTCCATTTTATGTACATATTTATTTTACCGAATTGATATTTCAATCAAAGATTATAGAGAATCTTTGATTTCAATTATATTAATGTGAATCCTTGATTTGCATACAAGGAAATTAAATTAAAAATGTGTAAAATAAACAGACGCATTGCACCACCAACAAAGCGATTTAAATGAGTCATGTCATGTTCCAAGAACACATTTCTTTTTATGAGAATAAAGAGAATTCATTAAGTTAATAATTTTCTAGTAATTACTCCACGTATTCAAGTTACATAATTATAGGAAAACATAGATTATAAAAATTAAAATAGCATCAGATTTATCTTCAATATATGTTTTAAATTATTTTTTCCATTAAAATTATGAGATTATAGATAAGAAGTATGGTTTTTATCTGAAATTGCTGAAGGGACAAAGAGCTGAACGCACCTGCCTAGAAAGTGAAAAATAATTTTGCTAACTTCAGTCAGGTGTGTCATGTAGTGTAAGAAGGTGTGTAGAGTTCTGTTGTGTGTAATTTTCGCTTTATCTAAGCAAAATTTAAAAGATTACTTACATATTGGATAGGATTTAACTAAAATAGACACGGTAAGTGTTTCTTTTTATTATTTATTCTATGCTTATCCCGCTTTTAGTGCTTAAAACCTCACAGTTCCCATCATAACCTATACGTCTTAGATCTTATCGCAGGATTATAGTGGAAATTCCTGTAATTCTATCTATAATACGGGATTTCAATGAAAAAGATAGTTTTCTAAAGTATTTGACGGGAATATTTTCGCGTTTAAATCAGTCGCATACGGTCACGCTCTGATAGATTTTAATTCAATTAGATTAACAGAATGCATCGAATGATTTCACTAAATAAGGTGATAACGTATCTGTTATTGTTTAAAGTTTATGATATGCTATAAGACACGTTCTCAAATTGAACACATGCAACCGAATATGTAGATAAGGTGCTATTTTTTCTTAGCGATAAAACCGCAGTTCTAGTTTATTCACATTCGAAATAATATTTTAGTTTAAATCGTTTGATCGAATCGCAAAGGTTATTTTATTTAGTCGCCTTTATCTGCGGTAAATTCATTTCGTTACCACAGTAATGAATAATCGCAAAATATCGTCGGGAATACAGAATGATTTTGATTATGTTCTAAAAGGCATGGACGATCTGGATAAGCAATTGGCGGAATTGCAAATGCTTAACAATACCGAATTACCACCCAATCCGACCCTGCAAAGACCCAGTGTGACGGCAGGAAAGAAAGTAGGTCCCGTTGTACCGCCAAAACCAAAGAAACCGCAACCACAGGTAAGTAATGTCGTATGTATAGTGAATCAATATATTATTGGCTCACACAATTATTTACTAGATCCAATTGCGCGATCCAATGATTTTTTTCTTCCGCGGAATGTCGACATCACTATTTACTTCCTCCAGAATTCGCACAAATGGCGTGCTATAGATATATTTTATACTTCAGCTTTTCTAAATTGTAATATTGGTTGCATATAGCGGAGGGGTTATGTAAACTGGATCTTACGCGAATTTATTAAAAGGGTTGATAGAAAGCAAAACGTATTCTTTGCGTTTAAATAATAGAATAATATTCAATTTGAAAGATCGGTTTATGATTTTTATTAAGTACTTTCCGTTTGTATATATAAATATTTCTAAATATTTTGAAATTTTCACTTCTTTTTATTGCACATTCTAGTAAATAATTGGCGGAGTCAATCATTTATTGACTCTGTGTATTATCCATAATTCTGCCATATTGTTGACAGTTTGTTTGTTCGGATTCAGTTACAGTTCTTTATAAACAAGTTATGTTTTTTTTTTCTTATCGTAATTACGCTTTGTTTTTGTCATTTGCTCGCTTGTTAGATAAAGTCATTAGTGATTAATTATTTTATTATGTCTTTTCATTTGTTGTTGAATACGTTTTCTATTCAAGCAATAAATTGTCTGCTTGAAAAATCGCCAAACAAGTTAATGTTTCGGATTATACCATGGCGTTTTTATGGCTCTAAAGAAAGAGCAAGCATTGTTCAAATAAAATTATGAATTTTGCCAGAAAGTTATGGCACGCTGTAACCTAATAACGTATGCCCCTCTTGTTAGGGAATATTTGTAAGCTTTATTTCTGAAAACTAAACGTTTAGCACGCTCCAGAAAGCTTTCACGTCTAAACTCAATTTGTCAGTGCTTAGTTGTGTTTGTTTAAGTGTGTTTTAACCTAGAAAATGCTTGAAACGCCATCTAATAAAACTGAATGGAATTAATCTGGTAAACCTGGCGAAAATATGTTTACTTTTCCTTATAGAATTTCGACCATCAAATGACGCAATCTTCCTCTCCCGTGGAATTAGAAGTAAACCACGTAGAAACTGGAGTTTCGACCACACTGACAAGTACTATAGGATATCCGGCATTAAAACCCGATGATGATTATTGCCCAATAGACGAGATTTCTCTCGGAAATCCACCTACGCGTAAAATTCATGAAGCGAATGCTGCGATCCAAGTAATGTCTAAAGAATTTGGATATTGCTTGAAGGACGAAGTTCCAAAATTGTGTGTAGCCGAAAATCAAAGCGCAGCCAATCCTGAATATCAAGGTTCGATACCTGATGAGAATTTTCGTTTCATAAGCGAGCAAAACGTAAAGACCTTTAGCTTGGAAGATGCTGAAAATTTGCGTGAATTCTTAGACGGGATTGGGAGGCAAAAAGGCGATCAGAACTTTAAAATATTGAAACTAACTTGTGCTAATGTGAAGACCTCTTTGGATTTGATGTTGGAAGAGTGGTTTAGTAGCGGTTTCAATCGGGCTACGCATTGGTTCTTTACAATAATACAGATCGAAGGACTTTTCGAGGATATAACTATAGAAAACTTAAGAATATTCCAAACAGATCTCGGCAGATCCAAACCAGTCATTCTCCAATGGAAATTCAGCTCGTCCAGTAAGAATTTCGTCTTTTATAAA
>JARFOC010080134.1:0-14866 GCA_031763485.1 Osmoderma eremita
GTTGTGATACAGATCAAATCGACCTTATATACGAACGTGAATAACACATCCGATCGGTCAGATTGTAAACGCGACCGCACCCAAAATAAGTATTTAGCCGTGTGTAAAAATACCAATACCACACCAAGCGTTATTCAAAATTTATTTAGAAGCTAAAGAAAACAAAATGGAACGAAGAAAAAGTCAAAAAGTATGTATTATTATCTCCTATGCTCAAATTGTTCTGCATTTTGTGCTGAACATTGGAGGCATCTTTGCGTAACCCCATATGGTTGCATTGGATAACATTTTGGCGAGACCTCTCTGACAAGCTACAGTAATTTTATTTCTTAACTGTATCTCATCTTCTGGAGGCGTTACATAAACTTGAACTTGAAGATATCCCCAAAGAAAAGTGTCCATTGGAGTAATGTCTGATGAACGTGCCGGCCAAGGAATGGGTACATATGCCCCAATCCAAGAATCGCCAAATATTCTGGTTAAATACCCCCTATTCAGAAGATAATTATGAGAGGTATCACCATCCTGCTGAAATATCACATCCAATGAGTTTATTGTGTAGAATGCCGCACCAAACATTTACGGAAAATCTGTGCTGAAAATGGCTTTCCACCGTCGCATGCGTATTTTCCTGAGCCCAATAACAATGATTGTTTCGGTTGAAGGTAGTTATTGCAAAAAAAACACTCATCTGAATTTTTCGTGGAATATACGGTTTTACTTTTTCTTTTTTTTAAATTCGCAATTTTCAAGATTAGCAGAAATTCCTCTAGTGGAAGTCCAGTGCTTTTCCTCAACACTCAGAAGTACGTTGAGTCGTAGATTTTCTTCCCGAGGTTGACGCTGTAATTTTTTTGGCATTTTGAAAGCGCTATATATCCGTAAATTTTTCACTAATCCTTGAAATTTTGATCGACTTGGGCGACCTCTGTTTGGATAGTGCTGCGAATAAAGTTTGCAGTTCGATAAGTATTATCACCGCATTCGAAATAAACTCGAAGCATACTTAAACGCTGTTCGTTCATTTTAGAAAAAAAATCAACTTGCCAGATGGTGAGACATTTGTTTTTTCCAGACAACTTGATGTAGTAAGTTATTACATTGTAGCACCGCAATGCGTTTCGATTCAAGCTTGGTGCTCGTCTTTGTTTCCAATGCTAGTGGTATTTTTACACACAACTGAAAAACTATTTTGTTACTTTTTTTTGTTTTTTTTTCTTATGTAAAGCTATACTTGTGATACAAAATCAACAGATTTTAGAAAAAATCTCCATCAGAATCATAGAAAAAAACATGGCCCTAAAACTTTGAAAACGCTTAAGGGCTAAAATAATTTTATCAGCTCATTTTATAGCCTACATCCAGCCATTTAATTTTCCGTTTCAATTATTAAAATCGACCTATAAATAAAGGCCCTACCGACTCGTCTTTTTTATAAGACAGCCTTGTATAATGTTGTATGATTACATAGCTAGATAGAATAATTATAAATATTTTTATTTTTGTCATTTACTTTATTTTCCGTATATCACAATTTATGCAATTATCTGCATCAGGTGTTCTGGAGCGCTCCGTATTTCCGTCTACCTTTCATATTAGGTTCTATACTGGGGAACAGCCAAACCTAGTCACATCCTAACCACCATTAAACTGTTGAATTAACTAATGAAACTATTATACTGTGACTTGCATTTTGGCCATATCACTGCATTCCACGTTACCAGATCCAGTTTCTTCTGCTAATTTAAGCTCGGTCCTATGTTAATTAAATATACTCCATACGTCTCTGCACTTACCAGCGAATAGTGACACAAATGATGTAAATACTTCCAACTCGCGTAATTTAATTAGAAAGTCTTGTCTGCAACCTTCTATAAAAACCTTAATGCGAGTAAGCGCTTCTAGAGACGGAAATAGTGTGAATTTCCTTATTGTACAAATAAACACCAGAGTGTAAATTAAAGTGAATTATACTACGAACAAAACAAATTAAGGCTCCCGTTTATTGTCGAAATCTAAGATAAAAGTTACCTGTTTTAGTACCCCGAAACAATAAAAGCCGTCTATATACTTAACGTGATGGTACCGAGATAAATTCTTCAATGTTATTTACGTTTACGTCTACCACAATCAAAGATTCGCGCACGCCCGGTGAAAATTCATTGTGGTCGGACGTAAATATTACAAGGAAATTTAGTGTAAACTTTTTTTTAGATCCTTTGTTTTGCTTGCGTGGTGTACAAGAACACAATGTGAATGAGTCATTTTCTTAAGAAGCTTGGGTATATATTTCGGGATGTTTGTACTTTGTTTGGCTGTCCATGTTTATCTGCAGCAGGTTATCTTTATCTCTATTTTATATTCGTTAATCATCCTCCTAAACGCGCGGTTTTTTGAAAAGGAAACTGCAAAATATTAGGGTCTTTAATATGTGGCAGAACAGTAATTTAGAGTACAGGTTTTTACATAATATATGAATGATGTAAATTTATGTTTATGCGTCTACTCTTCGTATACCATATAACAGAGTTTGCTCAAAATTACGGAGATGTATTTTCATCTCGTGAATAATCTTCAAATGCTTTACAAATTCAAAAGTGAATGGGGGAAGAGTAGAACTATTAGGTTTTAACTGACAATAATTGAATATGAGCAACGAGGTATTCTATAATGTTTACAACCGAGGATTTTTAAAAGTCACGACGTAGTGCAGAATGTTAGGAAAAATATCCATATTCAAGTTTTCCAAATGTTGTTACCTCTAATAAAGTTCTTTCATGAAGAAGATTGTATTTTTTTCCGGTTTCTTTAAGGAAATTTTCCTGCTAGAATATTTTCAACTATTGCTTTCAGCTGGTCTATCTATATTGCACGTACTGTCCCAGATTGTTCTTCCAGATCCAAATCAGGAAAATCCACTTTAAAAGCAAAATCAAACATTTGCGTAAGAAACTCTTAAGAAATGTGTTTCTCTATTATATTTGTTTATTCATGGAAAGGATTATATCTTTATTATAGTTTTGCTATAATAACGTGTTGATTTCGTTGTCATATAATTTGAACACAACTGCAATCCGTACTCATGTTAATTTATGCGTACAGTGTTGTCTGTGTTGAGCAGAAAGATAAAACTACAGGACAACGGTATGACATACCCCAACAAGCACCTGACCCAGCACCCCACAAGTAACTCAAACCTAGACTGGAACCTATTTGAAGTAGCTTAGACGTAATCGCGACTACAAATATTACTTTTTTGTATAAATTAGTTTAATTACTACATTTAAAGTCTCTGAAACGTAGTTTCTACCACAATTTGTTACTTTGTAGTAAGATAACTTTAAAATCTATTCGCTGGTATTGGAGACGTCACGTTTACTAATAAAATAACTTTGAAGTTTCTATGACTTAGTGGTAAATTACGATAGTCATAATAGTAATAATTCCTTTGATGTTAATTTTGAAGTCCTTCTTACGTTCTAAAGACTTAAGATTGCTGAATGATCGCAAGTTCCAATAACGTTGCCTTCATCTGCTAAAAATAACTTTATGGTGTATTTTACTTCTATGTGAATTATCACTTCTAAAAATGACTATGAAGTAGGGATTACTCGGTGCGTTTTCAAAGTAATACGTGTATGAGAACGAGCGACCATATGTAAAGTAAGTAAAAGTTTTCGCCATTGTACAACTTTGTATCGAAAATTAAGATTGCTTAAAGCAAAGGCAGATAATAAGATAAGAATACTTGAAGCATATTTTCCTATGGTAAAAGTGTTCATTATTTTTACTAGCACTTGCCACTTTGATTTAAAAAAATGTGAGGTTAGAATTTCGGCGAGGCTTTACAGTGAAAGAGAAACTTTGAAGTGTCGTTACTTTCCGGCGACTTTAAAGTGGTAAATTAGTAGCGCATGGAACTTTATAGTAAGTGATACTCTAAAGCCGCTTAATCGTGGTTTCTGCACTTTACTTTAAAGTAAATATTTTTGAGGGAATCCATTTTTATCGAGAAAATGAAATTAATATAAAAAAAGGAAAATTTTTTAAGCGATAAACAAGCTCATATATTTTTCAGATATTTTTATCAACAATTTCAAAAATACTTGCCTAATAATTTATTTCAAATTAGAAATTTGAATTTATGTTATTTACATTTGTACAAAGGGACTAGACGGCGTTCGTATACTCCACTTTCGATCAAACAAATGCAAAATAAAGCGAAACTACAGAGTCGGTGTAAGAAAAATATCTGAAAGTTCTGAAAATATAACTTGGCATTTTAAACGAATTGTTGTAGTAGTGATAGATAGTAGTGTTGTAGATACTTGCGTTGGTACACCAAACACGAACAACATCGATGTGACTTTGAAGATAGATTATACCCTCACCAACAATAAAAAAATCAGGGTCACGGGAGGATACTTCGTTAGAAAGATGAATGAAGTCGAGAAAGATAAGCAGACCTAGTTTCTTGAAGGATAAAAATTAACTGACGTAATTCTTCCTGTTTTTGTAGATAACAGGTAAACAAGTTCATGTTTGCATGTTATATATTTTATAAATTTCGTAGAACATAACAGATAGTTATCTGGCTGTAATAGATGTGATGATATTGGTGTATTAGGAATAAATAATATTTGGATACTAGCATATATTGGGTATCTATCTAGATAGACATCTAATTGACAGATTACACGGCTTCCACGTCAACCTAGTCCGGCATTTACATGCATGAGGGGATCAGCAATCAGACTGGTGTCCGGCGCGATGGTATCACCATGCAAATTACCGTCCATATAATCATTAATAGTTTCAATATTCTTCCCGTAAATCTAGCAGATAACATCCACGCCATCACCGTCAGAGATTGCATATTGTTTCAACGGAATTTCCGGAGGCAATACCTACACCCACCTCGTACAATTCCGTAAGCAACACTTCGTAAAGTCAATTTCAATTCTGTTAAGCCGAAACCTCCTCCCCTACCTAACTCGCCGCCTCGAAACACAACAGTAATGCGAAGCAATTCATCATAATGTTATCATCCTTGGCTATAACCGTACAGTGGAACGTATACACTCGAGTGCTCAGATTCCTGAATGTGTTTCATTGTTGTCACGGTAGGGAACATGGGTTTTCCTCTCATCCGCGGCGCGTTTAACATGGTCTCAGGTATAGAAATCTCCCTGGCACTTATGGATTCACAATTAAATTAAATTCTGAGGGTATATCTAGGTTTAGCGCGTCTTACAAGTTGGCGAGTTCTAGATGGGGAAAGAATGGACGGTGGAGTAATGCGATCTAGCGAATAAAAGAAAGTTTAATATAATTTTCGCGCGAAGGCCGGGGAATTTTGAGATTAGGAAACTTGATTAAGTAGTGAAATATGTGTTTGGTGTATCTCACTAGGGGAAATTGTTTTTACTTGTATTTCAAATATAGAATTTAGTTCTTAAAATCGAGCTAAAACAAATAAGAATAAATGTACAGATAATAACATCACAATAAACATGTAAAGCGGAATCCACACCAATAATTATATAAAAGAATCAGAACAATTAAATATTTGGTTCAACTAGGAATAAGTATATTTATTTGTTAATTACTTACCTTGTTTTCATCTGCTCTTTAATTTAGTTAAGACTAATATTATATATATTTTTTCTCAATTAAATTATATATTATATTTGCATTCAATTATTTTCATCTAGTGTACAGGAAAAAAGAAATAAATAAAAGATACAGCGTACTAAATATATACAAAAACACAAACAGTTATAGTTTATATTACCAAAGTATGTCCCTTTGCTAAAGATAAACATATTCAGACAAAAGCTTGCGCCTTGTCCTTTTCGAATTGTCTTACAAAAAATGTTTTCCTTTCCAACAATAAATTACATCCTGCCACGGTTGTTTTTGGTTTCAACCTCACTTCTTTGACTTTAATTCTATATTTATAGACCAACTTTCTTATTGCACATTGGAATAATACCTAACTGAATAGCAATATTAGTATCAGAATCAGATCATAATGCAAGATATGATACTTATAGTGGACGTGGAATTATACTTGGAATAAAAGATCCAGTAATATTTCTAGTCCTTCAAAAGCTTGCAATTTATGGTCAACTTGCTCTTGCAGGTATCTTTCAAAGTATGTGAGGCACTCGAATTTGGATCAATCAAATGCAAAATAAAGCGAAAATACACCATCGATGTAAGAAAAATCTCTGGAAGTGTTGACAATAAAACCTAGCATTTTAAAGAAATCATTGTAGATGTTAAAAATATGATAAGCGAATGAAAGTTTATAACCAAGATGTGCCTTTGCTAAAGTTAAACATCTTCAGCCAAAAGCTTCTGCACTGTCATTTTCGAATTGTCTTACAAAATTGTTTTTTCCTTTCCAATTATACATATAAATTACATTCTCCCATGGTTGCTTCTGGTTTCAACCTCACTTCTTTGACTTTAATTCTATATTTATAGACCAACTTTCTTATTGCAGAACTAGAATAATACCTAACTGAATAGCAATATTAGTATCAGAATCAGATCATAGCGCATATGCAAAACTATGATACTTATAGTACACGTGGAATTATATTTGATATAAAAGATCTAATAATATTTCCAGTCCTTTAAAGGCTTGCAATTTATTGTCAAGTTGCTCTTGAAACAATTTTTCAAAGTGTGTAAGATAGCGTTTTTCGATGGAGGCCCAGAAAAGCTCCACTTTCATTTTGTTCAAAGTTCATCCAGAAACTGATTTTTTTCATGCAGTTTCGTATTGAGTGCGTTGAAGTGTTCCCATTTTTGGTTTTTGAGAAAACTCTCAATTTCGTCCGTCAGAACATATGCTTGTTGGAAAGTACTGGCATAGCTTACAATGAGCTGTCTTACTTTAGTATGGTAGAGAAGATATCTGTATATGTACTCACAATCTTCGGTTTTGGGAAACTCCTGAAATAGGCAGTTTAAAAAGCTGGGCGGTCGAATGCATTTGATTACTTTAACGACAACATGGAGCACGTGTTTAGTGTCAATGGAAACTTTACACAGAACATCCTACTTGCCTCTTAATTGCAACCTGAAAATATTTATTGGTGTAGACCCGGCTTAAGATGCTGCATGTGTTTCTGTCGTAAATTATTGGTGGAAATAGATTCTAATGTTATAAACTTATATAGTATTTCAGGGAATATAAATCAATAACTGGTTGACAATTGGGAGACAATAGCTCATAAATAAGAATTTTAAAAGTGAATTGAAAACATGCTAAAATGCCTATTGTTCTGATTGTCATAAATCTTTCATAACCGGAACTATACTGAAAGATTTCTTAAGTACATTCAATACCCATTTTTATAATTTACTTATAAACATTATTGGTAGAAATGCAAGCACATCCGCCTGTGCAATATAATATAAATACAGCTATGCAAATACCTATTTTACGTTCCAATTTTCTGACGAATTATGATACCCGTCGCCCACTGAACGCATTCAATCTACGTATGTAGATGGGTGTATATTTACAATACACCCATGCGCACAGGGCTCTATTATATTTGTACTGGAGATGCTTCTTTCTATTCATTACGTTACCCGGGTAATTGGACAGAATGATGGAGTGGCTTCGAGTAAATATTTGCCTTCGGACGTGATTTTTTAGGAAGAAATAACTTAAAATCAGATGAACTCTCCGACTTTCCTATTTGTGATTGCTGTGATTTATTCTAAGAGGGGCGTGACGTCTTTCTTCCTTAAATTTTACGGGCGATTTCCGATGAGATCGAGGAAATGTTCGTATTTTTCTTTGTAATCGAATTTAGAGGCTTAGGCTTTGCTGTTTGTGCTATCACTACTATTAATTTGCAATAAATAATGTACGATTGTAACGGCTGCGTACCATTCAATGCGTAAATCAACAAAAGCGTATCAAAGACGTGCTGTATTAGCGCACATGGATGTTGAAAAGGAAAATGACGAAATAGTGATCACCTGTATAGTCTTAAAAAAACATTACTCTATAGACGGGCACACGCCTATCAACACACAGAATAATTCAAAGTATCAAGATAGTCGATAAGACAATAACTTTTACCACTTGGAAATTTAGATTTATAGACCAAATATCTCCGCTTTTTTATATTAAAATAGTAGTGCGACAAGGAGGTGCGCTTTTCCGCTGTTATTCAATCTTATACTAGCAAAAATCAATCAAATGGGAGGAGGAAGTTAAAGGAATAACCATTGCCAGACTACTCAAAAACAAAATTTATCAGTTTTTTGTTTGGCCGTCGTAATGCTAGCAATATTTTCAAATAATAGACAAGGAACCCGATGAAACTGCACCCAAATCTTGTAAACCTCATACGAAGAAAGAGCAATTTATAAAAGGATCCCCCAACAAATCAACATCGCGGAACAAACGGTAATAGCTATAGCAGCAATTTTGCAAACAACCCCAAAATTATAACTAACCGAACTTGGGGAGCAATACGTAAGGAAGATTTTGGGAAAAGAAAGAGAGCTAAAACATCAGCTACATAAGTGCAGTCGCATTTCTCAGTAGGGCATAACCATGCAAAATAAATATTTAATTTCTCTTTCCACATAATCTGTAGTGAAGATCTACAGAACTGGTACATCTTGGATGCCAAAAAATGAATGCCCAGAGATAAAATGCCAAACGCCCCTAACAAAATCATTACATATAAAATCAATAATGGGAAATAATAAACGGGAAAGTTATTATTAATTAATTAACATATGCGATTGTCTAAACTGTACATGGTTTGATGAAAGAGGTCGTATCGAGGGAATCTTGGAATTTGTCCCGTATTGATCTTAGATATGTGACTTAACAAAAACAGTCTAGTTTATTTTATCTATTGCAAAAATTATGTAGAGAAAGAATTGATTGTAAGGTCTCTATAATTAAGTTACCGTTTGGTTAATCTTGAAAAAAGCTCCTAAAATTCTCGGCAGACAATATACAAAGACTATATTATCATAAAGCAATTTTTAATATGTGTAGTTCCCGTATGTTGCGATTGACTTGTAATTTCTGAGGCCGTTCAATCAGTCAACTGGACATTACACTTCTTTCAGCATCGCTTGCGCTCAAACATAAAAGTACCGGAGTATTTTACTGGCGTCTCGAAATTTTTGCTCTAAAGCTTTCCCGGAGGAAAGTGTTCTCGGGCTACTTTCTTATTGCTGTACATAAATGATTTGCCGGGAGTAGACCGACAGTGCTTTGTTGTTCGCAGATGATACCATTTCCTTCTTGATTTACATAAGCATGAATCTGCTAATGTAAAAATACAATCAATTCTGATTAACTCTAACGCGTGGTTTTAAGCAAGCGGACTCGAGGTGAAAGAGGATAACACTGATGTTTTTAATTTTTCTAAAAATAGCAAAGACGGTTTTCAACATACTAAATTTTTGGGCATCGATATAGATTTAAGGCTATCATAGAAACTTATGTTCTAAGCTATTTTCAATAATGTTTGCTATTCGCAGGATACGGGGTACTGTTGGTGTAGATGCGGCTTTGAACTCGTATCATGCTTTGTTTCACAGTAATTTTGCGTAGGTACGGGGTTCTTGCGTGGGGCACTTCTTCGAGCACGCAGGATGTTTTTACGTTACAGAAACGGGCGGTGCGAGCAATAGCTCAGATTGGCAGCACGGATTCATGCAGAGAGTATTTTAAACAATATAAAGTAATACCGGCGCCGTCAATAGTGATGTTATACAACTTGGTTTATGTGCATGAAAATACAGACTAGTTTATAAGAAACAATTATTATCATGATTGCTGCACAAGACACGCGGGTGACATTCCAGTGCCTTCTCATCGTCTTTCTAGTACAGATAAATTATTTCTGGGCTTTAGGCTGCACAACTCACTATCGTCGATTTTGCGCAGGCTTCCGCTTCGTCGCTTTAACGGGGTTCTTAGGGGATATTTGCTACGGGACGGGGAGGGAGCTACTACACCGTATCCGGATTCAAATTTTGATGGTTTGACAAAGTTCTTGTTCTTAATTTAGGCGGCCTTGACCTAAATTATTATTATCATTATTATTATTATTATTATTTATTTTTTGTCTCGGCGCGTACATTTCCAGCCGGTTTTACTCATCTGTCGGGATCAAACCTTGATCCTAAGTACAGATGACAGTTTGTCAGAGAACTTTTCTGATTATGTGGGCCGTGCAAAGTATTTCTGCTTTTGCAGTTGACAGAATATTTCTTTTTTATCATTCCCTGGTATTATGCGGAGATTTGCGTTAAAGTTTTTGTCAACTGTTCATGTGGCCCCTATAATTATTGGTAATACATGCGTTTTCATATACCACATCCTTTGCATTTGCATCTGAAGATCTTTATATTTCACATTATTGTCCAATGATACTGCTACCTCTATCAGATAACAGTTGTTGTTTTTTTTTTGTCTTTAATGACTATATCAGGGTTATTGGCCGATATATGCCGGTCTGTGTGGATTTGTGTGTCCCATAGGATAGTCACGTTTTCGTTATCCGCGACTTTATCCGGCGTATGCAAATACCATTTTTCTGCTACTCTTAAGTTTTAATATTCACAGATGTTATAATGCAGATTCAGACATATGTTGTTGTGACGTTCTAGGTACTCTTTCTTTGCCAATATTGGGCATGTGGCTATCAGGTGGTGAATTGTCTCGCCCTGTTCTTTACAAAGTCATCAAGTCAAAGTAATGGTGTACATGTTTATCAAGAAAACGATTGAAATTAATATGTAGATATATATATCTTTATATAATTCGATAAACTGCTACCCGTATTTAATAAATTTCAAATTTATCCACACTTATTATTTTATATTGGAGTAGAAACCAACATCGGTTTAACCTTTTCCAAATTTTCACGTATTAAAATTCTTCCATTTGATATTGGTATAATTGTAAATAAATAGATATGACTTTTCCACCTCTCAAATTATAACAGGTGCAAGACTAACGTAGGGCAGATGGTCATAGTATGGCGTGATCAAAATCTTCCTAATAGAATTGCATGAGTGTGTTACGACCAAAATTTTTTTTTAAATATGTAATCCGTTACAGTCAATCTAGAAGAGATTTCGTCCCACGTAGATTTTAGTTATCAAAAATAGAATTTAGAGCATTCAGATGTCGATAGTATTTTAATTGCGATCTTCAAAAAACCCAATTGTTTTACCTTAAACCGTTGACCTTGCCAAATTATTTTTAATGCACTTGTTACAATTAGAATTTGTATAATTTCGTCGATTTATGTTATGTGTATTAACATGAACCGAATTTTATTAAATTAATTTGTGCGGTGTGGGTTTCCCGAAACTGTGTATTAGTGATACCAGCCCACAGTCCTTGCAATTCTTTCACTCGATTCATTGTAGTAAAATACAGTTTTAATTCGTGCCAGATACCTTGTATATAGAGAAGCTTCCAACTATGCTTCCCGTTGCGATTACAAGCAAGGGCAGTAATGGAACTTGGCATTTTCTTGGTGCATGTTCTAAAGGATACTGGTGGCTAAGTTTAACGCTTGTAACGCATCTCTGGTAAATTCACAAGCACATACAATTAAGCGCGGATGCACAAAATTTGTACATACGAATAAACCCTTTGAATTAATTTAATATTCCCAGATATATTTAAATAAAATATCATTTCGGCTTGAAACTCAGCTCTTTTGTCTGTATACAAATCCAACACCCGATGTTCAGTAAAACTAAGGAAGTACATCCAACTATTACATTAAAATTTATGGTAACTAGCAGCAAATGAAATACTTGCACTGAACAGTGGTGTGTAGTAGGAATAGGGTGAAGCGGTTAGACAGGGTTTACTGTTGCATAAACCATTTAACATACACGTCTATGTGTTTCGAAGTTGGCGACGAGCGGGAGTTCGATATTCAAATGCGCGGAGCGAGTAAAGCAGCCATAACCATTGCCATCGCAACGCGAACTTTAACGCTATATTAACCATTCGCGAAATATCTCTCTCCGTAGCGGTGATGGTGTCGGAATCGGCAAGAACAAATGGGACAGGTGAACTCGTGTTTACATATAAAATGCATTTCGTGCAAGAGGCGCGGCATAAAACTGTCAGGCCGATTCGTCTTCGCGGAAGCTATCTTTCTCCATTACTGCTTCACCTTTTGGTCGGTATAGAAATGTACTTTGGAATATGGGGTATGATTTTAAAACTATTTTTGGCATTACTGAAATATACATCGTCCATAGTATCCACGTTTGGGATGGGCGAATTATAGGTGCAAGACACCTCCGGTATGTAAACATACCGGAAATTCATTTATAAACGAAAGACAAACAGAGGAACATTAAAAAAGTGCTAGTAGCTACTTCCAAAGCAGACAGGTGTTTCTCTAAATAATGTCGGATCTGTTAATAATCCCTTTCTCTGTACACGACGCGCAAAGGCTTGGTCTGGCCCAACAGACACACGTAGTTTTATTTGTTTTTCTTGACACACCATCTTAATGAACTCTCACGGAGTGGTTCACTATTAACACACAGAAACTAATTAGGACGCGAGATAACAAGCCCCGGTTTTTGTTCCAGTTCTTATATGGACATAAAACTAAATCCCTAAAATCCGTTGACGTCAGAAAGGAATAAGCCGACTTTATAATATTTACTTGTTAGGAGAATGTACATGTGCATGTATATAGATATGTATATAACGAGGGATCAGACTGTGTTTTTGTCTATTCTGTGATATGTAGTGTGGAAATTTCATTTCGTTTATGTTAGCAGTTGTGACGTAAAAACTATAAGTAGAATTTCATGCTATCTTTTATTTAATGTGGTTTCTAAAAATGCCGGCATTCCTACAAGCAGCAAGCATTAACGAAACGCTTACATGCATACGTCTTTCTTTGTTCTTCTTGGTCAATTCCGCCTTCGCAGACGGACATATGTATTTGCTTGCACTCTTCTGTTTAATTTTTCTAAGATACATATGCTGAATTATATAAATCTATTTCTTTTATTTTTTTAGTACATTTCCATTTGATTTTTCATCTCTGATTGCATTTTTAAAAGCTTTATATCAACTTGACTTGTATCGGTAATGTCAATTTGTCACCACCTCTACTGGTGCAATTTTAACACACTTCTGAATGCCCTAACGACTTGAAAATTTGCATACTTGCGTATCCGAGATGACAGGATCATATTAATGTGCTTTCGAGCAGATTTGATTAAGGATTGTTATTAAAAATAATTACTTGTCAAATTTCGATAAAGGTACCTTACTTACCGGCAATATAGAGGCTCCTTCCACTCGCTATATAAGCGGTATAAAGGCGATTGTTCATAATTGTGCGGATTAGAGCGAAGTGAAATTACGGAAAACTTGATCTAATTAAAGGCATCGATGTCCACAAATTCAACGGGAGACCACTTGATTTTGTGGACTTCCATGCATTAGTTATACGTCAGCCAGATTTTCCGCTGTTTGTACGGCTCTGCAACACGCACTAGTGAGCGGTATTGTTTGTATTGTTTACCTTGAGGAGTAGACGTTTTAAGATAAAAATATATTGAAAATAAACAGTATAAATTAGTATATAATCGTATATTGTTTAATACAAGTGTCAAAACATCAAAAAAATTGTGGTAAATAAAATTTTCATGGAATCTTACCTATATACAGATGCATCCGCAACATAAAAACTAAAGTGTATGTATTATTTATTAAATTGTTATTCGCTTGTACTCGAAGATGCTTACAAATAAATGGTTTTCTGTTGCAAACCTTAATTACAAATTACAATTAAAGTCGAAAGTAGCCTTAATTTCTTTATGTTAAAACACATCTATATTGTAATATATTTTATAGTTACGCAGGTCAATCGGGTTAGTGGAAGAAACATAATTAACAAGTAAAATATGGCATGATACTGTTCTAGCAAGTATTTCATACGTAAAAGAAGTTGGACATGAGATGGTAAATGTTACATTATAGAACGATCGAGATACAGCGTGTGTAATATATATTTTAACGAACCTGAAATTGCAAGAAAGAATATCAGAAAGATGCTTATATATAAATGGGCTGCTTTTGCAAGCTTTAAGTGCAATTTAAACGCGAAGGTACAATTAATTTATTTATGGTTATAATGGTTTAAGTTTCCTCGTTGTGTAACAAAAAAAAAACTTAAGCTCTATAAAAAGTTACGAAAAAAAAGTTGTTTTATCCTTAGCATGGGGTGAACCAATAAGGCTTAGAAAAAAGCTTGTTTTATCCTTTTTAGTGCGTTTTATATAAAGCTTTTCTTTGTATTAAAAAAAAATATATATATTATATTATTATGCAGAATTATTTACTGCCACAAATTAAATTCGGTTCTTGGTTATTGTACAATAACCTCTCCGATTTTAGATTGTTTCTCAATGCATATATTTTATGACATTGTTATTTTTCATATATTAACTTGTCATATTTGCAACTTATTTTTCATAATCTTTACATGCTCTCGGTCTCTCCATATGTATTTTGTTTTTATTTTCTTCTTTCTAAATCAGCTAAAAAGTTAGATAGTCTTTGGTGGTTTTAACAAATGTTCACTAGCGACACTTTCTAATTGTACGACCTAACGCTCAACGTAGCGCCTACATGCGTAGAATGGATAGGTGCCAGCTTATTGCATTCATTGGCTGCCTCGCAATGTGTAAACACGAATGTGCGGTGTCTGTGTGTATTCTAAAAATGCCTAACGTGCATTTATAAATGTGCAAAAAAGCATCTATTATTTGACGTATTTGAGTAGGAAGAAATTTGTTTGATGTTTCA